>JAGXCT010036248.1:0-57233 GCA_022495035.1 Philopotamus ludificatus
CCACGAGGGATCAACCAGCCCGCAGCCCGGACCTGGAGTTCCAGGTCGAGTGGCAAAACGCCGGCAAGGACTGACAGAACCGCTGTAGAGGCAGTCCTATAGGCCCTGGTCAGCGCGAATAGGCCCTGGTCAACGTGAATTTATTCATAAACATTATGAATAATTTACACGACGTCGATTTTAGTCCAAAAACCCTCTCCAGATCCGAAAGATTAAGAGATCTGGATAGCCGACTCCTAGTATTCATATATGAGTATAGTGATACTTTCTCTGTCTACATCAAAATCTATCGGGAAATTTGAAATAGAGAAGTGAAAAACTTTTACAGCATATTTAAATATAAATGTAAAATGTTACATAACATTTTTTCATTCATAAATTACTAAAAGAGTGTTTTGTGATATTAAATTATTATTAATGTAGGGTTCACGTTTTCAGCATTAACGTATTAGACGTATCTTTTTGTGGCTTTACGCATAATTTCATAACACCATTAATTATGCAGAGTGGATGGAAAATGTGTATTCATATAAAATATTTGTATTTTTTTCTTTACAATTAAAAAAAAAATGAAAAATTTCGATCACGCATTCAGATTCGAGCCCGCATTCCAGTCGTTTGCGGTATTCCGGGAAATAATAATGAAAATATTCGTCCCATAATATATTATTATCGGGTATAGATTAAATTCATTCAGATTCAATCCGGAACCATGTTACCTGACCTGAATATACCTGAACCTTCATCTCTGATCCCGATATCCGACCCCTCGATTGTTCGCCTAAAATTCAACCTCAAACGCAATAAAAGTTGAAATATGCTTGTTTACCGGTAAAACTTTGGAAATTCATTGCGGAGCCACCTCTTTATCTGAATAGTTGGAATTTATTCCCTTTGAAAATTGTTAATGAATTCTAGAATTTATGTAGATAAAATTTTACTTTTCTTATATCTCCATTTCGTATAATGGTTCGTTATCGCGGTCCAAATAATTTATTTTTTATCAATATAACTCCAAGCGATGAAACTTTTCCCTTTACCGAAGTTACGGATTTTATCGAAGTTCTCAGGAAATTTTATTTTTTTTATTTTCCATTTCATGCCTTAATACGCGTACATATTTTTTAGGGAAATTCCATATTATGAGTTATCATACGAATTCAAATGAAACAATACCGTAATCCTGACTTTTCTTATTTATCTGCTGTCGCATTATAATTGAAAAAAATAGAAATTCAGTAAAACTGTATATATCATAAATATCTCTCACCTTTTTTTCCTTCCACATTCTTGAACAACATATCAGTCTATTGGGATTATTCACTCTACTTCTCACTTTTATCGCAAAAGAGCAATGTTGAAGACACGTGATTTATTCGTAATGGAATTATATATTGCTTTTTTTGCCTATCAACGGGACTCTAAAAATCTCTAGATTGCTTTACATTTAACTAATAAACGGAAAAAAACTTATATTGAAGCTTAGTCTGTTATTTTTTTTACAGCGTAGTAACCTGAACCATAAAGGAGAATATTAAAAAATTGACGCTTTTAAATGTGAAGCTGGCGACGTCTGCAGAGAATACAATGTATTGCTAAACGCACAAACATAGTAGCTGAGATGCGGGATGCAAAATCCTGGAGACACAAAATCAAGAAGATTCGGAACAAGTATGATCACGATCCTTAAGCATGAGGGTGCTAAAAGAGTGCACTAAAGAAGAAGTCCGTTATTATGATTATTAAGCTCATGTAAGTTCTCATCAACTGTTATTCCAGACAGAGATATTAACCTTTAAAGGCCCAGTGGTCCATTACGGTCTTGGTATGCTTGGTATCCGTCTTGGTATGCGGTTTTTTGTAAAGTGTTTCCCTCTCTTAGCCATTGGACGTATATTTTCTACGCCGTTGGTATCGGATTTTACCTTCCCGACCGTGTCCAGGCAATAGGAGGTTTGCCTCGGTGTTCGTTTTTCTCTTCTCTAGGCTTTATCTGCTTATAATGAGTCACAAGTGTCAAGTTGCAAGTGATTATTAACCCTGTCGCGCTATAGCTATCATTTCATTATGGGAAATACTTCCTCAAAGAGGGGTCGAATAGAAAGCGGAAGAGGAACGAACGTATAGAGAGGAGTATAGTATACGCGCATATGTATTTATCGGTTTAAATTGTTGGTTTTAAATGGTTTGCTTTATTATAAAAATATTGCTAACGATTAAACTGATAAGAAACTGTGGTTATTTTTTATTTATGAATTGAGAGTTATGGATTATTTCAGCTAAGAAATTGGCAAAAAGGCCGTTGGCATTCAATTTGAGCCGTTTGATTTATAAGTAGGTTTGGTTTATTAAGAAGGTTTATTGACAACATATTGCTATTGGTATGTTGTTAAAACATTCCAATAGCAATAATGTACCAAGTGCAATATTATTGGAATTATTAACATTTAAATATATTTTATTTGTGAATTTCTTTAACCTTTCTTTTAATTTTACACTCCATGAATTTGTAAAATTATATTTTTATTTCATAGTGATAATCTTTCGCCGAAATAAATATATAATTTGAATTGAATTTCATGAAAAACATAAATTTTCACAATTCAGCAAATGCATAAAATTTCATAAGACAAAGCGTGGTTACGGGGAAAAAATCCGAAACAAAACAACAGGGCCGCATTTCCATTTAAGCCAGATGCTCGTACCGAATTTGAATCATTAAAATTTTCGACGGGCTTTCCCGTTTTCCATATTTTCCGCTCTCCGGGTAATTTAATATGAAAAGGGCGGTTTGTATAAATAATTAAACATTTTCGGGAGACGTAAGCCCTTTTGGTATGCGCTACTCGTCGACCCCCACCCCCCTGCAACTTTAAGGCACCTGGTCGAAAAGGGACAATCGCCAAAAACCTGACAATTGCCGTCTCATCTGTATAATGCTCACGAAATGGTCGCGTTATCAGGTGAAACATGTGCCCAGAGTAATTTTGGACAGCCCTGTTAATGTCAACGTGCCACCGCATTACTTAAATTTGCATATTAAAAAAATAATCTTACGAAATGTTTTTTCAGGGATAACGCAATATATAATATCAGATTATTTAGAAAAAAACAAAAAAATTGAACCGGTTAAAATCCCAATTTATGGCAGTGTTTCAAATAATTTTTATGTCGCGTTTGCAAATTTGTTCCGCCGGCGTTATTACAGCTGCGAACATGAAACACACGCTCCCTCTTTCTGTTTAAATTTTGTTAGCACGCGTATAACAAAACAAACGACCATTTCACAACTGAATCCCCATAAAAACCTATGTATTAATAAAACTTTGTTTACAAGAATTCATCTCAAGTTTTTATTGCTTTGGCTGAGGCAAGACAAGACAAAGGCCCTGAGAGCCTTATAAAATTCTAGATTTTTCCGTTTTATTTCACTTAAAAAGTTAGCGAAATAACACAATATTAAATTCTTACCATTACGAAATAGGACTAATAAAGAAAATTAAAAAATCAGATTATTATAAAAATATCACAATATATTCGTAAATTTTCATAAACAAATGATGACATAAATTAATAAATAATTATTATATTAATGAATTTTATAACTGAACATATATAATTTTAATCGAATTTAACCGAAAAGTAATCAAAACATTACTACATTAGAAACTCCAACATTTTTACCTCTTAATATATGCTATAACGATCTGAAAAGGTGATGATCCGACGACGCGTTAATCCAGTGAATAGGATGGATTCTTATTTTTTGACTGTGTTGTTTTTGCAGCGTGTGGCCTCGCGTTATCGTGTCGAAGGATCCTTTTTTGTTATTGACCAAACCAGATCGTCTTTTTATGAGCTCTTGTTTCATTCGCCCTGGTTGTTCACAATACACTGTCGCTGTAACGTTCTAACCGGGTTCAAGCAATTCATAGTGTATAATTCCAGAAAAATCCCACCACACACAAACAAGGACCTTTTTTTATTGTTAGTTACGGTCGAGGGATCGGAACAGATACTTCTTCGGAAGAAAGCCTTTTTATTTTTCGTACAGGGTTAATGCAACATCCACTTCTGATCTCCAGTTAAAATTCATTGCAAAAACGGATCGGCTTCATACCGAGACAAAAAAACGCGCAAATGATACGCCGTTTATCAAGCGCCGTCTCCGTCAATTCATGAGGATTCCAATTTTTTACTGACTTATTTTCTAAACTGTACCTCAATTGTTTGACGAGGATCTGAATCCAACATCGCCTTCAGGATATTATCATCTAATTTTTGAGGTCGTCCTTTATTTGCGTCATCTTTGAGATTCCAATTTCCATTTTTAAACTTTTTAAACCACCGATGACAACGTTTAGTTTCATTTTAGACATCTTTCCCTCTTGGTAGAAAAAAGAAATAACCATAGCTTTAACTTAATAACAAAACTTACGTGTTTACCGGACCGTGTCTCGACACAAACTAACTGTGAATGAGTTCATCGAAGAAATTTTGATAACTTTTCGGTCTCCCTAATATTAAAAAACCTACTAATAAGTTACCTGTTATTACAACCTGTGACATATAATTACTCTAATGTAAGTTAACCGCGACTGAGCTAAAGTAAGTAATCAGAGCCATTGGGTATGTAAGTGGAAGAGGCCCAATACCTCCAAATTCTTAAAAAAATATGTATGTAGGTACGCTTGGCGCGTTGGTATTAATTCATTTAATGATAACTATCCTTCGTTGAATAAATAATTATGAACAAATAATATAAATTTCAATCCAACTGAAATAATATTAAAATTAACCATTGTCGTAGTTTGATACTGGGGGGAATATAAGTATGAGAGACTCATTCCCTTTGCATCTGTTATGCCATTCATCCATCGTAGACAAATAAATATATGTATACATATGTTTAAAGGTTATCATATGATTATTATAGTTAACTAGGAGAATAGTGGCGAGAAATATTCAAGCTCTTAATTAAATTATAACATGTTTAAATATTTTTCAACGAAAAATAATATTACAAAAATTGAGAGATCAGATAGGAAGAAGCCACTGCTCTATACTCCCAAGTGAATTGTTCTCAGATAGGGAGGAAGTTTGTTTAATTTAATCGTGCGAGCAAAATAACTCCATGAATTTTCAACGCGACTTTCTCTTTTTCGTTATATAACTGGCCCTTTTGTCATTCATTACAATTATTTTAAAATATTAATAAATTATTATAAGAATTGTAATAACATATCTAGGGGTAATATAAGTACATTCCCATTTGAAATTAGTTACCCGGAATATGTTTCAGCAAATGAAAATACGGATATTAAAAAAAAACGTTTGAAGCCCCGCTCTTTCACCGACGCAACGCTTCAGTATTTTTCAGCTACGCGGAAAATAAAATCATATGAAAGCTTTATATGGAGCCTGCGGTATATAATGGAATTTATAAAGCCTGCGATGGCCCTAAGCGTGTTATTTGACAGGCTCCATCATCATTGTAATAAACCTGGCGGGGATACAGCCTCACAATTGAGAGAGAACATCATAACCCTGACACATCCAACAATGGAAGGGGAAACTCAAGACGCGGAGACAATTATGGCCCGCGGGATTACTTATTGCGGGATGACTTTCCCCCCATTTTCTCATTTGAACTAACATCATCGCATTGTTATATGACGCAAGTTACATTTTAATTTATTGTAATGACAGGCCGGATCCGAGCGCGACTCGTGACTTTCAGAAACTGGCTTTCGAAACATTTTCGAGAGGGGCTTATTGTCGCTCAACATTCCGATCCATTTAGTTGATTAAGTCTATTTCGAAATGTCGTCGCATGAAATTATTTCATTTCGCAGATTAATTAGCGAAGAGGTCCGCCCGAAATCAAATTAAAAAGCACCAATCCCCACCCTCTGAGTAAATATTTATTTGCTCACCCATGCGGATAGTGTTCCCGAATCGGAGTGGGTTTTCGTGTATCTCTCTGGGGAGTGAAATGGCTTTCGGGGAGCATGGCAAACACAACTCTTTGCTTTTAAAATCAAAACCGATCTGTCGCGGTGTTCGACTGACTCCACTCCCATTAGACGGGAACAACTCTGAAAGCTCTCGGCGTGAATAGAAACGGATTCTGCATTGTGGCAAAATGCTACTGAAAAGGCTAAAGCTAACAAAGAAGTGTTTTCCAGAGAGAATTTAAATTTATTTGAAGTTTATTCGGAATTTAAAAATAAAACACAAATCAGATCGACACTTTTTTTTAATAACCAACAACTTATTATGACAATATTTATAGTATTAATAATTACGTAGAATTTAAATATAGATTTTTTTTTGGTCATAGAATTTACGGTAACGTTCAATTTTAATACAAATAAATAATCGAATAAAGTTCATTACATATTAGGGGTATAATGTAATGTACCCAATAAGTAATGTCGTTTTTTCGATGCGCTATCTTTAAAATAGTCTCAGTCTATTAGGCAGTAAGGACGTGTTATGTTTCTCTTGTGTAGCAGCTACCTACTCGTGGCCTTTAGACAAAAAACAGTTTCTTTATCCCTCTGACGACAATGGGAGAGACGTGTCCGTCAGAACAACAAATCATTTGAAAAATAAAGCGGCAGAGGCTACGAAGGGTATTTGCGGTGACATATTGAATGTCAGGAAATGTCAACGAGGGTTCAAAAATTTAAATCTGGTGATTTGTGTTTGGAAAACGAGCCTCGAAGTGGACGACCCGTCCAGGCGGATGAAGCAGCCGTGAATTCTGCAATCGAAGACGACCCGATGCTGACCATTGAAAAATTATCGGAAAAGGTCGGTACATCCTGGTCCCGTATTCAGAGGATCCTAAAGAAGATGGGAAAGATTAAAAAAAGAAGGTGTTTGGGTCCCACACGCATTCAAGCGCGACCTCATGTTGCGAAATTGACGTATGAAAAAAATCAGGATCTTGGATGGGTCACCCTGTTGCATCCTCCATACTCGCCGGATCTCGCACCATCTGATTTTTACTTATTTCGTTCTATGGAACATTTTCTAAAAGACCAAAATTTCAATTCCTTAGAAGAGGTGAATACAGCCCTTTCAGACTATTTTTAGTCAAAAACCGCAGAGTTTTACAAGAAGAGCATGGATGATTTTAAAGAAAGGTGGCAGAAGGTTATAGATAATATGGGGAATTATTTTGTATAAGAAAAGTTAAATAAAGTATAAAAAAATTGTTCTGAATTTCATTGAAAAAAAACGACATTACTTATGGATACCCCTAATATAATAGTGTAAAAAAATAATTATATTTTATAAGATAAATTACCGTCTTATTTAAATATATCACACGGCAAAGGTGACTCAAGATAATATTCTGGAACTCAACTGGTCTGTTTTGCCACATCCACCCTACTCCCCAGATTTTGCTCCTACGGTCTATCACCTTTTCTGTTCCTTATAATTTTTTTTGAATAGAAAAACTTTCATTAATGATGAGCAAGTCGATCAGACCCTCGATACTTTCTTTCGATCCAAACCCACCAAATTTTATGAGGAGGGGATCGATAAATTGCTAATAAGATGAAAGAGGGTTATATTTATCCGTGGTAATTACATAACAAATAAATATAATTTTGTATTTTTTTTAAAGCAAAATAAAAGTATGATAAAATGTCGGAAGTTATTTATGATACAACAATTCGAATTTAAATAAACTTATTTTATGAATTTATTATTTTTTAATAATTTTGGCATTCAAATTTGCATGGACCACATGTGAATAATACATATAGATATTGTATAATGCAAATGATTTTCACGTGACAAATTTAATGCAAAATAACAATGCTCCGGAGAATCGAACCGTGGCCATGTTATCAGCAGCCCGGGGCATCCTCGATACCCAAATTGATCAAATTATCCATGTGGCATGAAAATTTTTTATGAAATATTATTTTCACGTGAACATACGGCCGTGCAGAGTAGGTTTTTCACGTTATTGCGTTTTATTGCGCGCACAGTTTCCCCCCCGGAGGCATTGCGAAAATGGCAACGCCATCCTGTGCGCGTATTCCTCCGCCTTTTCTATAAAAAAAACTTCACTTTTACATCTCCTCCGGGTGAACAATTTTCCCCCCTCAGAAAACTTAAACATAATGGAGATATTACAAATTCAAGTCTTGAACATATGCACACGTCGTATAATTTTCCGGAATTTTTTTCCGGGACGTGTAATGCTACTTTTTGGTTCGCGAAATATGCCACTAACGCGTACAGTGTTTAGGTAATGCGATGGTTTATTTAAAGCCAGATTCTACGTCTAAACGAAGTCTCGGAATGCGTAATATTATAAAATATACGTACATGTTATTTACTGTAAGAAGAAAATCCTTGCGTGCTTGAAATTAACACTAGATTTCGGTTAATTGGGATACATCGGGGCAATGTACACTTTGTTCCAATTAAATTATATGACCCGAACAAAATCTAACGAAGATAAAGAGTCTTTGTTTAAAGTAACATAATTCAGCTTTAAATTACTTGACTATCTGATATTCTCCTACATTAATAATCTTATGATTTTAAATCTTTGGATTTTAAATTTTGATAAATATGAATGTACGTGTACGCCAGAACAATGGTCCAGAGTATCGACTACAGACTACAGTGGCACCTTGTTGGTAAAATATTTGGGGGTGCTGCGGTAGTTTAAAAAATAAAAAAAATATATTTCGCTTTTATTATAAAATAAATAAGGTGAGGTAAAAATACTAAATAATATTAACAATAATAAAATAAGTGACAAGCGGCACGTGGCTCAGAGAAGCTGTTAGCCAGAATGACTGCACCGAGTCGCAGCGCGACTCGGTGTATCGGATTATACGAAATTATATTTATATTTTCGTATAATTATTATTTCAGTGCCCTTCTAACCCTGAAGAGGGTCTTTGGCACCTGGAGGACACTACGCGATCTCCAGCAGAGACACGCCACGTTAATTATATAATTTTTTTCATATATTTTTAGGTAAGAAAAAAATAATATCATATAAATATGTCGCCTAATGGGGACAAATCACCAACCAATACATCAAGATGTAGCATAAACTAGGCGAAGAAGAAATATTTTATTGAGAGCAAAGATGGAGAAGTCATAAAAGATCTGGTTAATTTGAATCATTTGAATATTTCTTCATATGGAGATTAGGATTTTGATGGGGCAAACACCCCAGTAAGCATGATGTATAGGAGGGGTGAGCAACCTTTTTTTACAACGGGCCATTTACAAATTTAAAAATGTTGCGCGGGCCGCACATAAGAAAATTATAATAATACAAAAAATAAAGAACTCAAAGTATCTAAAAAAAAAAAAAAACAACGGCGAAAGATCGTACGCAGCTTTCTAAAGGTACATCATTTAATTTCGATCGACAATTGCTTTTAATTATTTTCATTGCGGAAAATAATTGTTCGCAAACATAAGTACTTCCAAAAAGTGTCATTATTTGTTTTGCATGAGCGCCCAATAGTGAGAATTTTTCTAAATTCATGTAATTTTGATAGAAATTATGTAAGTCAACATTGTAAAATTTATTTCTTAAATCCGTGTCGTTTTGTAAATCTATTAATTCCATTTGTAACTCAACTGGAACTGTTTCCACTTCTATATTAAATGGTGAAGAAAAAATATTAAAACTAAGAGCAGTTTTTTCTGATCTTAATATTTTAAATCGCGTAAGATATTAATAAATTAGTAAGAAATTAACAAGCCTAAGGTACAATTAGGTTGCGGGACACTTGGAATTTTTAAAAGTCAAAATGGGTTTCACGAGAAAGCGTGGCGGGCCGCACGAAAGAGCCTCGCGGGCCGCACGCGGGTTGCTCACCCCTGATGTATAGTTTATGACCTGCTTCAGAAAATCCCTCAACTAGTATAAGAATTATAATATTTTTTAAGTGAAGACTAGGAAGAAATCCAAATTTAGTATAATTACGATTTATTATATGATTAACATTATTTTTTTAAAATAAAATGAAATAAAATATTGCTTTAAAACCACTGATATAATTTATTATATAAAAAAAAACACAACATAATATAAAAAAATATATATTATATATAACTCATCGGACGACAAACAATTTTAACTTAATAATCAAAGGGTAGAAATCGGGACAACGTTATAGAAAACTCGCGTTATAGAAACCAAAGGCACTAATTCAAAATTTAGAAATCAATACATCGATCATTTTCTAAATGACATTTAACATGAAACGCATGATATTTGAGGATTTACATTCTAGGAGACTCTCGAACTTGTCATAGAAAATCGTTTTTTTTTTTTAAATTAGAATTTTTCTCTCTTTAATATTGCATTCGCTATATTTTATCATATTTATATAAAATGGTAAAATATTTCGAGTAAGTTGTCCGACAGATGATTCGCTATACAATTTGGGGCTTTTGTTTTAAAATTAGGAATGTTCTTTCTTCAAAGGCACCGCTTTTTCTGTTCTGGAAACGATTCGTTAAGTAACAGCTAACCGTTTCCGTTGGTAACGAGCGGCTAACGGCCGTTGGTTAACGAGCGGATCAGTGCCAACGGCTGTTGGGCTGCTCTTCGTTACCGGTGTAACGAGCAACAATTTTCTGCTTATTTTCATGTGCCAAGTGCAAATTGGTACATCTGTCTCTAATGAACCGGACTTATTTTAAGAAATCCTTTAATGCTGACCGGTTTAGCCACGAAAAGGATTTTACGACTTTTAGACATACTACAAAGAATCGTATAATATCAATACAGATTATTTGAAACAACAGTAATTAAATTGGAATATACCTATATTCAATAGAAGTTTTCCAGAGACTCGGCGCATTCTGTGTATACGTAGAGTTTTCAATTAAATTAATGAAAAATTTCGCTTGTGGCGCGAAAATCTGACGCTAATCCATGTAATCCTGGATTAAAGTAGAAAATTGTAATCTCTTCTTAGTGATTGCTTCCATATTTTGGCCTATGTATATTGTACGTAGTCTTAATCATCGTGCTCTCATCTAAATTAATTATTTGATCAGTTCAATATATAATAATATAATAAATTCGACCCATAATAATGTTGAAATTTCATAGATATTTAAACAATATATATATTATATATATAAGTATAATATATAGAGATTTATTTTATTTTACAATTATAAAGATATATTTAATATATACAGGAAAATTGTTCATCGCACTTCCGGCGAGTGCGGATTTGTTATAACGCAATTTTTTTTAAAACAAATCTGGGCACTTATCTGTCCTTGACACGTGTCAGGAATTGTCATTATGAGTGGTGACACATGCATGCATCTATATTACTTGCTCACTCACATGCTACACATGCCGATATTAGTTACGAGCATGAGTGAGACAAAAGAACGCTGGTACAGAACTCTAGAAGAGTTAAGCCTATGCATTTGGGTTTATCCTTCAGTGTAAGACTATCTGAAATATCAAACGCAAGCTAATAAAATGAAATGAAGTAGATTTTAAAATAACAAAAAGACAAAATCGGTTAAGAAAACTCGCAATGTAGTAGTGACTTTAAAAATGAAACTAAAAATTATTGAAATCATGGAAAATAGCAAATTTTCAGTTGTAGGAAATGATTGGAAGGAAATGCAAAGGTTAGTTTGATATAAAAAATAGACCCTAAACATTTCAAGTCAAGATATTGATTAATTCTTCGACAATATCTTGATATTTGTTTTGAAAATGGATTTATCTAAGAATAAAAACAGTTACTCATGATATGTTTTATAATTAGGATATTTTTACGAATCAGTAAGACGCATAAGTGATGTGCAAACTCGACGATGTTCTGCCGCGACTGAGGCAAGCTTCCGGCTCGTCGAGGACGGAAGCCTCTTGCACAGCACAGAATGTTTTTTCTCGTTCGCACTGGCACATGCGATTTTTTTTCGCTCCTTTCCGGTACGAGGCGATAAAAAACATCCTGTCCGTGCTCAGGTAAAATTAAATCGTTATTTTTATTTTTTTTCCGCAATTGCGGACAATAAAAATCAATGATTATTTATATAACTTTATAATAACAAACACTTGGGGTCCCAAATATACCCCATCGGTACGGCTAGGTTTAAAAACGATCAAACTTGCATAGCCCTAAATAATTAGCGAATCGGCTAGTGCAGACGTAGAATCAGCTGAAATATATTTAATGGAGTTCCGTAAAATTATGGAAAGAAGAAAATATCCACCAAATTTTGAATGTGGATCAGACGGGACTCTATTGGAAACAAATGTAAACACGTACGTTTATTTCCACAAAGGAGAAGACGGCTTCTAGATGTAAAGCATCCAAGGATCGTTTAAGTCTTATTCTCGACGGAAATTCATCCGAAAAATAATAAAGGTTATTCTAAAAACAATTTACCAGTATGTTGGCGAAATAATTGCAAAGCATGGATGACGCAAATCTTCTTTTTGCCCAGCAATAAAAAAATATTGCGAGCATATTGAAGTTGAATCTCGAGCTCTTCTGGTGTTGGACAATGCGTCGAAACATCCTCTGTAACTTGAGACACTGTGCACCGATTTTCCTATTGTGGAAGTGGAATTTTTACTTCCAAATACCACTCTAAAACTCAAACTAAAACAAATGGATCAAGGCACAATAACAGCTTTTAAAGCCTTTAAATTTATGCAAGATTGGTGGAAACAATTGAATATTATGAATAAATGCTATCAGAAACATCGACGAAGCGTGGAATAAAGTCACTCAGTCGTGTATGGTGGTTGTTTGGAAAAGGTTTGTTCAGTGAAATTGTTGAAGTTGATTATAATTATGAAAATGATATTCAAAATATCATTGAACAAATTATTCTGATAGCTATATCCGGAGGCATCGAAGGTGTTGACGTAGATGGTACTCAGACTTTGTCAAAATCATACAGCAAACTCTTAACCGATGAAGAACTACAGAAAATGGACTGCCATACGTTCCTAGAAAATGATGTCGAGTTTAAAACCATTGAAAAGAATCTTTCACTTCACAACCAATGCATGGAGTTGGTAGAAAAGAACGACAAAAATTACGAGCGAGTGAGTGCTGTAAAACGTGGTTGTAATGCATTACTACAGAGTTATCGGCGAATTTTGCACAATAAACGAAGAGAGGACAGACAAGGGAATCAAGATTCCCTTTTGAAACAAAATGAATTCATTTTTAAATTATTTAATGTCTGTCTTTTTTGTTATTTATATTGTTTAATTTATTTTAAATCCCTCGTTTATCGCGAATTTTTGTTTATCGCGGTCATGTCCAGAACGAGGGTTACCTCAGATTTATATCCCATTGCCTAATAACTCCCGACGAGATATAATACTGTGTTTATGGCAAAAGCCATATTATATTGATTTGTTTTGAATGTATTTGTAAAGTAGCTCATCGCCGTATTAATGTGTCTAGTCAATATAAGTAGTTCTCAACAGTTCTAAATTAATTCATTAAAATTTATTTCCCTTACACGGTTTCAATGAATATGTTAAATTTTACGCGGATATTAATGACAATTAATTATAAATGGCGGCTGTGTTACCCCATACACATCCCATTGAATTATCTCCCGCAGATAATGTATCCCCGGGGATGGGACTGTGTTACCTATCCAGAAGATATTTAAGAGACTC
Organism: Philopotamus ludificatus; assembly: GCA_022495035.1. NCBI lineage: Eukaryota > Metazoa > Arthropoda > Insecta > Trichoptera > Philopotamidae > Philopotamus > Philopotamus ludificatus. Next base: position 13,688 of record JAGXCT010036248.1, read on the forward strand.
TGAGGATTTCCGAATCGTATATCTCGAAACGGAAAATGGTTGGCTCGGAATTTCTGTAACATCAGTCAGAAACATAATTAATTTTCTGTATACATACCCCATATAATGAGAGGGGATGTTAATGAAAGGAAACATATTGAAACACGAATTTCCGCGCCGGGACGAAAACTGTAAATATTTTAATCCGAATTTATACATAAATCGATGCTTCAATATGTTATTAAAATAATTTTTATTTATTCATTTAATAATGTACGCTTTAATTCATAATATATATTCCGAGAGAATAATTTCGCCATGTAGGTATGCAAAATGGGACAACGGAACGCGTGCCGTTGTTGGAATCACCTGGTCTAGGGCGTCGCGACGCCGTCTGGACGCCCTCACTCTCTGGCGCCGCAATCCAGTGCGAAAAAAATGACGCAATATTTCTTAAAATACATATTTTTTTTTGCAATATTTAAAATGTCGTCATTTTAGCCGTTTTTCGATATTCCTGAAATAATCTACAATGTAAATTTTCAATGTAATTATTCTGGCACCTCATACCCTATGAATATTCAGCGGCTATTGAACGGCATTCGTGTTATTTTTAAATAAAATTATATTTAAATAAATGACAGAAATGTCTCGGCTTTGGCATAATATGTATTTTTATTATTTTTGGGACCCGTAAAAGGAGCACTGTTTCTCTTCATATAAAGTAATGCGTATACTTTTCTGTTTTTATATTGTTCCAAATGTGTTCTCATTTTCTACCTTTAATAAAATATTTTTTGCACGCAAGTTTATTGCTTGATAAATATTTTTTTTATTAAAATTAGTTAGTCATACAGCTAATATACTTTTTACGCAAATTTGATTTAATAAAATATATTATTATGGCTTGTAGGTAACATGCATAATTTTTGTAGTATAAGTTAACCGCGACTGAGCTAAGATAGTAATCGGACAGGTGTCGAAAACTATGAATTCAACGAATTCTTTATAACACTGGCCGGGTGGTATGTGAGATGAAGAGATCCATTACCTCCGCATGTTTATAAGAATATTTATGAATGTAGTTTTGCGTCTTTGAATTAATTATTTAATAATAAACAAATAGTATAAATTTCAATCCAACTGAAATAATATTAAAAAATTAACCAGTGTCGTGGTTTGACACTGGGGGGAATATTAGCATGAGAGACTTTACACGTATATAAAAATAAATACATATAATATTAATACACTTGATTCTTTTTTGCACGGCATTGAAATAACACGGTCCACTAAAAAAACAAATACTTTATTTGTAATAACACAATTTCAAAACACAACATATTTATACAGTCAGCACTCCTATAACGAAGAAATCAGATTCACGTTATAGAAAGCCCGTGTTATAGAAACGATTTGGAAAGATGCCTATTAATTTTAATTTGTAAATTTAACGAAATCGATACATCGATCATTTTTTTAATAACCTTTTTAAATATTAATGTCAATTGTTACGTTTTATTGTCAACCAAACGGCATTGATCCTATTTTCAGCATGGATTAGGTTTATTCTAAGGAAATCAATATATATATAACATATTTTTTTCATTCCTAAATTTAAAGATTTTTTTCTACTTGCTCTATTTTTAGTTTGCTATAGCGCCCGTGTTATATTCAGTTGGCAATCAAAGGGCATAACTGTATTAAGTAAAATCTAATTTTGGCCTAGAAAATGTACGTTCTAGGAAGTACTGTCAAACTTGTTAGAGAACACCGCGGTATCGAAGCCAGCGTTATATAAGGGTTTATTGTATATGTATTTTCATTGAGGTATTTTACAGTGTTCGTTGGAGCAAAAATATTTAATTTTATGTCACAATAGCCAATGCAAAATGAGAAAAAAAGTAAAACAAAATGGTGAAATTTCAACAAAAATCAATTACTTTAGTTTGCGAGGGCTTGTAATTTCCTAAGAGTATGGAACGGCATTTCCTCATTTATGATCGCAGCCTAGAACGAGCATTAAAATTCCAACGGGTTCCTGCAGATTTGTAAGACAGGATATCAAGAAATGGATAAACAACCCGTGAAACAAAAACATTTAAGTGTTAATAATTAGAAATTCAACATTACGGGACTGTAATAACAAACTAAAAGCTTTGAACACATAGAACTTGTTATTATTTTTTTTGCTTATAATTAATATTATTTAGGGGCAGCGGTGGCTCGTGGGTAAAAAAATTGGAGGTGCTGGAGGATATTAAAAATTAAAAATGCTTATTTCTCTCATATTGTATTTAAAATATAAAAAATACTAAATAATACTATATAAGTGACAAGTGGCACATGATGTAAAGAAACTGTGAGTAAGTATGACTGCAACGCAATCCGCCACCTCCCCGCACCCATCCAATACACGACGTCGGCAGCGCTAACAAGAAGGGAGCGCTATTTTAATCACATCGCCATTAATAAAAATAAATTATATTTATATTTTCGTATAAATATTACATAACCATTAGACACATACATATATATTATTATATAAAAATATAATTTTCCTAAATTTGGTTGGGGGTGCTGCAGCTCCGCAGTCTATATGGACGAGCCCCTATTAAGGGTATATTTAGAGAGGCAATTTTTTGAGGATATTTTTAGGTAAGCTTTTGTCCTTGCTCCGTGACTCCACTAGAGTTTATTTAGACCTCCCACGTTACTTTCCATCTACAATGCTTTTTTTGTTGAATCGCTCGCAAAAGATTTTGTATCCATCTCTTGAATAAAATTATTCAGTAGATACAATTATATAATATATTTATTTTATTTCTGTTGTGTACATAAGAATGTACATAGCATAAAACCGAGTCTAACATATGTATTGTATTTTACAGAAGCCAAAAAAGTGCATTGTTATTCATTATTTAATTCGGCTGTCTCTGCCCTTCCAGAATCCATACAAAATATATGTCCAATTATTTATTTCTCAGAACATATTGATTTCTCGGCAGTGTTTCGTATCACTGGTTTATTTGTATGGATCCGGAGTGTTAGATCATCCGTAAAATATTGTCGACGTATTTCAGATGTCTAAATTTATTGACTTGAATATCTCGATTTCAGCATGCTGAAATGTGACATTCCAATTTCGATTCTCGGCAAATATGTGTGTCAGTATCGCATTACCAATTTTCAGCGCGCACGTCGAAAATTCTTGAATATTGTCTGTATTCGCACAACACCGAGGGCTATTAATAGCCATCACGTAAAATATTTAAATTTTAATATACTATATTCTTTCTCCTGATTTTATATAATGTATATTTTTTTTAATATGGCCCGTCAGATGAAAAGGGGGAGAGTAACTCGTCTATGACATGGCGCCTCACAGTCACTGGCATCATTACCCACGAGACGCAAGTTTTCAGGGTAATTGCTGTAAAATTTCTTACTCAATGTCGATGCGACGTTAAAAGTAACGAGTCCGTTAAATATTCATTTTCGCGCCATTTCTCCGTGAAGTGGGACGGTAGCTGTGAACTGCTCTCTAAACGGCTCATCGCTGTGTTAATTGTCGTAATTGCTGTTCAGCGTAATTGTCACGTTTGCTGAAATGATTTAGATGAATGGACTCGAATCAGTAATTAAATTCATTGAAACTTGAAGTAAAAAAATACAATTTTGAGATATTTTAACAGACCCGCGTTTAATTTATCTATTTTTATCGCCCCCCTCACGCCACTGCACAGTGGGGTGAGATATGAATTCTCCTGTCAGAATTCCGTAACTTATTTTTTATTAGAGCTAGAATTATGAAATTTGAAACGAATGTAGGTTAAGATACACCCAACTCGTTCCACAAAAAACCGTTTAAAAAAAGTGACACGTACACATATTGCAGATAATAAATTCTATATATATTTATGGACGAACTACTTTGAGTCTCGGTCCAGTGTTAATCGTCTTTAGCCCTTTTCTTTTCATAAATGAAAGTGTAGCATGCAATATCATCATATACTGCTTTTGTAAATCTCGCGTTTAGTCCAAAATCGCATAAGTCGAAATCGCGTAAGTCGAGAACTAACTGTACTCGATTAAATTTGATACTACGATAATATTTCAATTGCATTTTTTGATAATGCTAAACTTTAGAACCCTTATATTACCAAATAAAGTAAACTAATATTTAGAAAAACAGTATTTTCGTATAAAGAAACTATGATAATGTGGGTGGTCAAAACCTTAAATAAGTTAATACTCATAAATAAAATGTAGGCAAACAAATATTTGTAAATATTTTTTCTATAATTCAATAAAAAAACAAACTATAAAATTCATTCCTCTAACAAAATTATGGGTTAATTTTAAATTTTATTACGAACATTTTAATTGTCCATTTGTAAAAAAAAATTAAAAGTGTTTTAACTTCCGTGGTTCAAGTAATTAAAATGCTCACCTTTTTATGCTTGCAATTATAACGATTTTTGGGGATTGGGCCGGAATGAATATACATAAAATAAATTTGGCGTCGCCCGGTTATCCTACAGAGTTTGGCGATAAAATTCGGAAAAACTTAGTGAGGAAAAAACCGCGTCGGCAAAAACGTTAATGTCTGCCCGTAGCAATGGCTGCTGAGTACCGAACTTTTTGTCGACGATACCTAACGACCATTTCGCCAAACTTCTCGACGCTCGTGTCCACATTAAAAAGTAATTTTATGTTTATCGCAATAAACCCCTAAAAAACGAAATATGAAAAATGATAAACAGAACGATTTCAGTATAAATGCTAATGTATTCATTTTCGTTTGAAAATTTATGGCCACCTTATTACTTTAAACTTTTTACGAAAACATTTTTTTTAAATAAAGTTTAGTGCAAAATACTGACATTTAAATTACTAAATATTTATTTAATTTTCTACCAAGAGGTAAATATGTCGAGACCAACAATAGAAGAAGGATACTTACGTTATTGTATGCTATTTTCGATCAAGGACAATACATGTAAGTGAAGCAGGGAAAAAAATATACCGATACTTGCGGGGATAATCTGAAACTAAAGAAGTGTCATCGGTCGTTTAAAAAGTTAAAAATGGAAATAGGAATCTTAAAGATGTCGCACGAAAAGGACGACCCCTAGAAATTAGACAATGGATATCCTAAAGGCGATGGTGGATTCAGATCAAACAATTCAAGAATTATCATTGAAGATTGGCTGTCCATGGTCTGCAGTTCATGATCATCTTCGCTGCATAGGAAAATTGTACAGGCAAGCAATTTGGGTTCCTCGTGAAATGACGGAGACGGCGCTCGATCAACGGCGTACCATCTGCGCGTTTCTTTTGTCTCGGTATGAAGCCGATCCGTTTTTGCGACCAATTGTAACTGGAGATGAGAAGTGGGTACTATACAATAATCCTTTACGAAAAAAACAATGACTTCGACCATCTCTAACTATAATAAAGGTCCTTGTTCGTGTGTGATAGGATTTCTCGGTCAGACCGTTTCAGCGACAGTGTATTTTGAGAGTTTGAAACAAGAGCTCATAAAAAAACGATATTCTTTGGTAAATAACAAAAAAAGGATCCTTCAATACGATAACGCAAGGACTCTCTTATTCACCTTATTCACTAGATATCGTGCCGTCAGATTACTACCTTTTCAAATCGTTAAAGCATACATTAAGAGGTAAAATAAATAATAATGTCGAAGAAGTGAAAACGCTCTTGGAAAAGTTTTTCAATGAAAAATCAAAGGGCGAGTTTAAAGGGAATCGAACAACTCTATTTACTCCGGCAAAAAGTATTAGGAAATGATGGAAATTATTTATTCAAGATTTTTTTAATAAATAAATATTTTCGGTCACTCTGATATATATTTTTTAGATTTTCTTGTAAGTAGTTTGTAGAGAATACTAGGCTTAATTGATATAAACGAGGCCACTCCATTACGTTGCGATAAATCTGCTTAGCACACTCCTATCATTATTTATCTTCAGGCACAGGGGGAGGGATACAGCGAGGGGGATGGGGGAGGGGGGAAGATAACTGTGCAAGGGCTTTCAATATTCAAATCAGCCCATAAATTATTTATTAAGAGCTGTAATCGGAGAAGGCGTTTCTTCTGCACGTTTTCAGCTCATTATAATAAATGTAAAAATATAAAAAAATTGGTGATTTAGGCTTCCTATTAACTATAAAAAAAATTGCCTCCAAAAATAATTTGTAAGGGTATATTAAATTTTTATGATAATTTGCAAAGGGGCAATATTATTATGCGTGTACCCGTGTTTTTTTGGGGACTTTTTAAAAATGTTTTTGTCGGTTGTGTATTAATAATTTCAATAATCTCTGCACATAAATGGGTTAACGAGAATACGGGATCATATTTTTTATACAAATATTTGAATTTGGAATTAAATTAATATGCCTCATATTTTAATTAAAATTTTCAATATATTTTAAACGAAATACGTAATTCCTTGTTTGGATTTGCCATTTTACTTTAAATTTCTAATAAGCGGAAATTGTCTAGTCACGAATTAAATTCCACAACTCGAGACGGAACATCTCGGCAATCTCGGCAATAATTTCGACTTGTTTCGACATAGAAACCCCAATACATCCAGACATCGTGTACTTGGTTTACCGTAGTAACCAAAAGCGAAAGCAGCTTATACATATTAATTAATTAATTAATTTTATTATTGGAAAAACTTTTAGCATGTTTAGTTTTAAAATTTGTGAGTGATTCCAAAAGTGGTCCGTTCCCCCAGGGGTCTAGTCGGCTGTCAGAGTACATGACCTGAGCTCATTTAGGCTAGATTACTTGCAAACGAAGAACTTAAGATGCAAGTTAAAATGTGCTATCAGCAGTTCTGGCTTTAGAAAAATATTCTGGTTTTGTTTAAAGTTTTCGATAACTTTTCTATCTTTTTCAAACCTCGTGAAAATAATTTTAGTGTAAAAAAATATCTACAAATTTACTGAGTCATAAATAATGGATGCTTTTCATTTTTTACAATTGTTCACTCTATAAAAAAACTCCATCAAAGTAAGCAAAATTGACAGTCAGACGCATAGCTAAATTAAGGCAAAGTTATGCAAGACAAGAAAATTAAGAAGTCTAATTTTGTTTTTTTTACATTAATAAACATTGCAAAATATACAGGGATGCACAAATACAGATAAGTAATAAAACATATTTTCACATTTAATGATTTTTCTTGGACTCTACGGGCGCTGTTTTTGCATCCGGTACCATATTCAAGAGCGAGTGAAACCGTACTAGTGACACGCGCGGCGTGACCTCAGTCTGCGGCGGGACATCGCCGAGTTCACACGTCATTTACGTGTCAGATTGATTAAAAAAGAGTAAAATCCCCGGTAAAAAAAGTAAAATCTTTGAAGGGCCGTACAAAAAACCGCATGCGACTTGTGGGCCATGGGTTGCTTGTCCATGTTAACCAGTGTTATGGTTTATAGTTAACATGTATATTATTTCGATAATGAATGAGAAAAGTTAGTATTCGGATAGGTGTCCGTATAAAACTATGAGTTCAGGGAATTCTTTATGACAATGGCCAGGAGGTATGTAAGTGGAAGAGACCTCCGCATGTTATATAAACATATTTATACAGGTTGTTTGGAATTTAGAATTAATTAATTAATAATAAACAAATAATATAAATTTTAAACCAACTGTCATGGGGTCTTAGCTTGTAGGTAAGATATATCAACTTAATGTTAGTTAACCGCGACTGAGCTAAGATAGTACCATAGGTATTTCAGCGAAAAATTTACGATCTATGGGAATACTTTATGACATTGGAATGTCAGTGTGAGTGACTCATTCCCTTTGCATATTTATATCAAGCCATCCATCTATCGTAGTCAAATAAACAAATATAAATATACGATTGTATTATATTTGGGTAATCTGCAATTGGCCCATATGCCTGTTGATTTCCTGACACGTCCTTCTCCCCCTATCGATTGAACGCCTCCAAGTTTCGGGTTAATCCGTTGCCCAGAACTTGGGTAACCGCAAATCCGCCGAGGGTATCCCGGTTATCCCGTCTGAAATTGTTTTGCGTCCATATTGGTCGCGTTGATAAAGTTAACCCCGCCGACACGACACAAATTAAATTGAAAAAGCCGCTTAATTGTGTCCACGGCTCCGTGAGATTGGACTCGGCCACCGTCAAGATTCTGCGAATTAATAGAACGTTCTGGAACTGGGTCACGCCTTGCAAATTATTTGAAAATGTGAGTCTTAGATTTCGGCACTGTTTGTTTTTTTTTTTTGGTAAATCAAGACACCAAACCAAATACTTTAACAATGTAAATATTCAGACAATGTGTTTTCAGCGAAACCATTTGGGTATAAATTTGCGGTAAACTAAGGATAACACCATGCTCGAATCACTCCGAAGGGTAACACTGAAATATGATATGGGTCGGCTGCGTAATTATTACTTACAATTTTTTAATTAAACCATTTAAATGTTTAATTAAATCCTAATTGATTGGGCTAATTATTTCGCTGTTTTCCATGAAAAATAGAATTTAATCTATTAATTACTTGATTTTCTGGTAACCTTAATAAAATGCTATTACACGTACTGAAATACATACGCAAAGGCGTGCGGTGGATTTTCTCGGTATAAGGTAAGATTTTTAAATATTTAATATATTTTTTTAAAAAAGATCAAATAAATAAAATTTCAGAAATAATATACATTTCAGAACAATAAATACATAACAAATATCTATTAAACTGAAAATTTCTCCCAAGAAAAGTAAGTGAAAGCGCATTCAGACAATTTTAAAATTTAATAAAAAAAAAGTTTTGGAAGCATATTTAACCTAGCCGTGCCAATTTGGGACTCCAAGTTTTTAATATAAATCCTACGTGTCCCAAACTTTTTGTATTTATCTAAAATAGTCTAAAGAAAAAATGTACAACTAATAAAATAACACAATAGAACAACTTAATTTTACATGTGCACGGATACGATGTTTATCATCGTAGTGGATACGAGTGAGAAAAAAACATCGCGCATGTGCAAGTGCGAACGAGAGAAAACATAGTGCTGTGCAAGTGGTAAAACCACAAGTGGTGAGCCGGGAGCGTGCCTCAGTCGCGGCGGAACATCGTCGAGTACCTACGTCACTTAAAATCCAACATAACGACCAAATTATGAAGCATGAGAAACTATTTTGATCATGAGAAACATTTTAACATATTTAAATCATGAGAAACTATTTTTATTCTTAGATAAATACATTTTTAAAACAAATGTCAAGATATTGTCGAACAATTTATCTATATCTGACTTGAAATATTTGGGGTATATTTTCTACCTTTTATTTCATACAAAATATATCGGCCAAAACCGTTGGTTTCGAGCCGCCGTGACGGATCGGTTAACCTAGCCATGTCGATGGGTTCTATTTGCATTTGATATTTTACAATTTTTCTGTTCTTTATTGTTATTCTCTTTTTTATGGTTGTATATATCATTCTTTTTTTCAAGTTACAATTATGTTTTTATGCGTGATTTTCTTTAGTTCTATGTCGATATGCTTGGGGCCTATTTCCTATTATAAATAGACCCCCTTCGGACGACGCGATTGGTTTCGAGCCGCTGTGACTGTGAATCAGTTAATTTCACTGTTTGTAAAAAAACAAAATCTACTTTTTATTTATATTATTCCGACGTAAGAAACATTTTTTTTATGAAAGGATCAGGGTTTCTACGAGTTCATTTATCAAACTTGTGGTTTACTAATTTCTTCTTTTAAATCTGATTAACTAATTTAAACACGGAACATCCACTATTATTAAATTGCAGATGACGCGTGTCTTAATTTTATTCCTAACGAAGAGTACTTATTTTTTCCTAAAATTTTTCGTATTACTTTTTCATCTGATTTAATGTTGTCGAATTATGGTATGGTATATATTTGTACAATAAGATATGGCACATTTTGTTAATATTATTTCTTCCAAAATTTGCAAATTAAATTTGAGGGAACAAAAATGCGTGACGATATGAGCATTTACATATTCTTTGCGTTGAGGGATAAATCGATCTCGATTAGAACAATTGAGCCCGACTCGCATGATTTTTTTTTAAATTATTGAATAGTTCAAATTGGATTTTGATTTTGCTTCCAATGCCGCCCCACTTACAGTGCCGCCTGAGGCGGCCGCTTATTTGCCTCAAGGCACCGCACGGCCCTATACATTCGCAAAACTGAAATCTGTTGTAAACTATAATTCTTCGCAGATTTAGATCTGTTTCAGACATCTAAAATATTTTTAAAAAAATCAGGAGTGTATATTGTATAAATTGTAGAAATCAAAGTCCACATTTTTAATGCAACAAATGGCAAAGAGATTTACTTTAAATATTCATTTGGATAAAATATTGCATTTAAACGGATGACATTCGCACTGCGGGAAACCTGGGGTTCGCATTTTCTTATTACTTTTTGCGACATCTTGTGGGAAAACATGTATCACACTCACCATCAATCTTATACGGGACGCCATGAATAAACAATTTTAATCCAACACTTTCCCTCGGGGGTTTTTCCGAGCTATGATGGAATCATTTCCGAGAAAAAATATTATAAATACAATCTAAAAAATAATATTTGATAAATATAAATTGAATATTATTATACGTTTACCTTATATGTAGATTTTCATTGTTTTTCCCGAGTGGCCCACAAAAAAAAATATTCGAGTAATTAATTGTGGCGGGATCGGTATTTCATGTTTACATATGTACATACCATCGGCGATATTAATTTTTGAATTATTCATTAAATATTAATTCCTCAAATTTCCGCTCATCGAATATGTTAATTAGATGTATACGAGTAATGTTTGTGTAGCATAAAGGGCTCCTAATTCGATACCTAAATTATGTTCTAAAATATTTCACTTATTTTATACATAGGTCATATATTAAATAACACAGGGAAAAACAATTTAAATGGTATGCCGAAAGGTAAAATAGAAATTTATACTGTTAAAGGCGGGGTTTTTTTTTATTTTAGTAATACTAACGTGATTTACTATATTTTATTTTAATAAAAAAAAAATCATGCATTCAAATTTTTCATGGCGCATAAAAATGCTATCGCACGTAGTAGTCACATGACCAACTGATTAAAGTAGGGGTTTCCAATCTTCTTCTACATAGAAATCTTTTTTTTACCCCTTTGAATTAATATTTTTTTTCATAGAATATTTCGGATATCGGGGGAATAATTATGTAGGTAGTTTGGCACGTTGGAATTAATTAATTTAATGTCATCTATCTTGAGTTGAATGAATATTTATAAAACAAATAATATAAATTTCAATCCAACTGAAATCCAACTGAATCCAATAATATTAAAATTAACCAGTGTCGTGGTTTGACACTGGGGGGGAATATTAGTGTGAGAGACTCATTCCCCTTGCATCTTTAGAGTCTTTAGAATCTTATTGAATCTTTATATGGATGAATGGCGCTTTTAAATCTTTCTGCTATGCCATTCATGAACCGTAATCAAATAAATAAATAAATAAAATAAGTGTTGCCTTGGCAATACGCAGTGCACTGGCAGAAAATCGATATAAATAATAAAATATATTTTTCAAAAGATACAGGTATTATAAAATAAAATATTAGGTTTGAGAGTGGCCCTTATTCGACACTAATATTATACATAAGCATGTACCCTACACGTACGAAAACATGAACTACACATGTACGCATAAGATCAGACGAAACTAGCAATGTCAACCAATAGAAATATATTTTGGCTATAATATAATGGGAGTATCTTATATATTATATGAAACCGATTTCTATACGAGTGTATTTGATTTCTATCGTGTAATCGGCACACGTGGCCTGCCAAAATGTATTATATCTTTTTTCCATGAGTGACCTTCGCACTATTTATAATATTATTACCGGTCGATTGTGTGATAAAAAAATTAATATATTTAGATTTTGGTTTCTTTACAAATTTCATTTACATATAATATAAATTATTAAGATATAAATCAATAAATTTATAAATAGGAAATTTTATGTGAATAAACGTACATAGTACATAGAGCGGCAGCTCGTCCGTATACACTGCAAAGCTGCAGCACCCCCAACCAAATTAAACAAAAATATAATTTTATATATTAATATATATTCGAGTATTGGTTATGTAATATATATATATATACGAAAATATAAATATAATTTATATGTATTAATCTGGCCGGTGGCTAAGCGGGCAGTGTTACTTTGCGCGATGTGGAGCAAGAGCGCTGCCGGCGTCGTGTATTGGATGGATCCGGGGCGGTAGCGGTTTGTGGGGTGGTCTCGTCGATAAGACCCGTGTCGCGCTACGACTTGGTGCAGTCATACTGATTCACAAGTTCTTGTGAAACGTGCCGCTTGTCACTAATTTTATTATGGATAATACAGTGAAACCGAGCCCAGATTTCAGGTTTTCCCGCTATTTGCGTTAATTTATTATTGATGCATTATAATGCATTTTTATTATTAATGCATTATAAGATGTAAACCAGCACAAAAATATACACCAAATCGATTTGCGTGATTATCTAAATAATATTTAATTTAATTTATTTTTCTAACCCGGAATCTACGTTTTCCCTCTAATTACGTTTTTTTATCGGTCCCTTTAAAAACGTAAAACTCAAAACCTCATCTGATTTTTTATATTACAAATAAAATATGAGCGAAATATATTTTTTTAATTTTTGATATTCTGCAGCACCCCCAAATATTTTATCCACGAACCGCCACTGCATATATGTAACAGAGATTTTGGAATATTTGACTGAAGGCTTTGCTTGCTGAACTACACATTGCGAACTGTTGCACAATTCCTTTGAGTAAACCTACGACGGAACAAGATATCTAGAATCGACGGAGAATAGCGTTTGACTCATGTGTGTGGAATTATCAAGTTAAGTAAGGGTCTTCCTTTAATTCTAACGTAACAAACACAGCAATACAGCTAGCTAATTAATATATTTCACAATGCTCATCGTAATTATATTCATTATGCATTAAACATAAATTAATATTAAAAATTCCCACCATAACAACCGTGTTATCTACAAACGCTGAATTATACACCTAGTAATATGGAATGATTTTGGCGAGGATCACTCGCCTATATTATAATTCAAATATACGTTTGAAGATTTAATTGGAATGCTTGTAATTCAAAATGTACACGAGTATGTACACATCTATCCGTGTACATATGTACACAGATACATGACTTTCTCGCCATTTGATATGCGAGTTTCCCTTAAATGAATAATGAACATCTGCTAGATATACGCATTGTATTACCGTATATATTATAAAAATAATTAAAAACAAGCGTAACGATGGTATAATGAGCGATTCGCGGAAATAACGAATGCACTTAAAAATTTACGAATCCGTAAAAATACTTGAAAACTCTTGTCGGGACGCCGTTGAAAATCACCAGGTTTAAATTACAATTGTTAAAATTTGCATATTCTCAATTTCACGAAGAGTGTCTAAATTATTCATAAAACAAACAATTTAAATAAAAGCACTAGATGTAACTCTGCAAGGAAGTAAACTAAAATATTTGAAACTAGTCGGTAATCAATTATCGTCAAATATTTTTTGAATATATTCCGAATGTAAATAATCTGTGGAAAAATTTAATAAAAAAATGTATTTCACCATCAAATTACATAGAGTTAAACACTTGAGGTACCAAATAGACCCCATCGGCACGGATACATTAAAAAAATATTTATTCCAAGGTGAAAATCTAAGGAAATTTTTAATTTTTTGACATTTGATTTAAAAATAGATAATTTGGTCAGTATTTTGGATTTTTTAACCAATTAATATAACGCGAAAGTGACGCGCGTACTCGGCGATGTTCCTCCGCGACTGAGGCACGCTCCCGGCTCGTCGCATATGGTTTCACTCGCACTTGTACATGCGCGATGTTTTTTCTCGCTCGCATCCGGTACGGAGCGATATAAAACATCGCGCTCGTTTTAATGAAAACTCATATTGTTGTTTTTATTTATTTTTTTTCGAAATTCGAGTCGAGTGTTGTCGCGTGTCGGTATCAAACGTGGCGGCGATAGCGGTTGGGCACAATAATGGTTTCGTAGATTCTACAAAGCTATGAGGAGCCAGGCCGCTATCCAGGCCAATTCAGTGACGTGTCTGCTAAAGGAGATGCCAGTAGCGCCTGATCAGACCGTAAATTAAATACGAATTGGCCATAGCCTCGTCTGATTATTATTGTTACAATCCACGCATAACAGCTCGGCTCCCGGGCTTATGGCTGGCGACCTGACCCGTTCTTCGAGAGCCAAGATAACCTGGAGAACGTCCGTCACATTCATGACATCATGGTTGAGACGGAAATGTCCTCCAGGTGGCAATGCCTCGCCTCAGAGTTAATAGATCACTTTATTAAATAATAAAAAAATGCGTACAATAAAGGTCATTGATTATTTATATTTTTTTTTCTTTAAACTTTTTTAGACAAATATAAAAAGATTCGGACATTATAATTAACATTAATGATAGTTATTATCATTAACAATAACAATATTACATTATCATTGACAATATATTGTGATTTATATTTAAAGAGATATTCGAGAAAAAATTCGAGAAAAAATCGCCATGGGTAGGTTAATGTGTTTCGAAATTATTTTTTATAGCTACACGTGAATTTTTGGAAGATTTTTTTATGCGTTTTATTTTATACGGTCCTTATTCACCGTAATAAAACAGGTTTGACTGTATTATATTAAAAAAAGTAATTATATTAAAAAGAGTGTATAAAAATAACAATGGCTGTATTTTACTAGAATAATATAAAGAAGAAAAAACACCATTCAGAAAAGTGCAAGTCAGCCCCAAATTAAAACGTTGTAAAACAGTCCGAGCCAAAATAAATTAAACAAGTTTCGTTTGAGACTTTAAAATGGCTGCCACTTTCAAAGTGATAAATCACCTACTTAATAATGAACTTGGAACCGTGAACCGGACCCAATGGATTGAGTCAAGCTGTTCCAAAAACATAAATAAGGAATAAAAGGAAAATTGGAATATTCATTTCACTAAAGCGAAAATCTTGAAATTTATTAACGCCGCAATTAATAAAATTTTCATTACGGCACTCCGATCAATTTGGACCTTGAAATAATAATATTTTCGGCCAATATCGCCGTCGATATTTGCGGTCAGACATTTTTCGTGTTAAATAAATGGCGTAGGGACATGACAGTGATCGCAACAGCATATGTAATATACGTCCATTAAATATTAGGTCGACCGGAAAGTTCTGTCCGATAATGTCATCTCAATTTTCAACGCGTGTTCTTTTGAAACATATGTGGCTGTCTTTTATTTCTACATATGATCTTTTAAATTTGCTGTCCATTAATAAGGTTTATTTATGACATTGAATTCCGTATAAATTCCAACAAAGAAGAAATGCTACGCAAGCGTGTAAAAATTTAGTGAACATACAGTTTCCGATAGAACGTGCAGGAAATGGCAAAAAGTCAAAGGCCCAATACGCTAAGAGCTTCCCAAGCTCAATGAAAGGCTCAATACATAAATGTATTGTCGACAAATGAATGATTCGAATGAAACACTCAAGGAGGCTGCTTTGGCGACTCCCCAGAAAATTACAAAGTCTACCATACTCTTTCATATGAATCTAGTAAAATATGTTTCTCTTCTGTTAATTTTTGGAAGTGAAAAAAAACAAAAGCCAACTTACCACTGTTAGAGTTAAACCAAAGATTTAAAAAGTCTATTTACTAAGGAAAATAGACTTTTTTTCTAATCAATATAACGCGCGTACTCTGCGATGTCCCGCCGCAAACTGAGGCACACCTCCGTCTAAGAGTTTAGAGCTGCGCGGCTTCTTTTCTTTTTTTTTTTCAAGTTATTATAATAATAAAATAAGCGTAATTTTGCGTAAATTTTGCGTAGCATTAGATTCAAATTAGTATAACTTTACGATTTTTATTGCACATTTATGTTATATGGATACCATAATAAACCATATTCTATATATTTTTATTAATATATTAAATAATTAGCAATTAAATATATACATTGTTAATTTTAAACAAAGGTTTTATAGGATTTTTTTATATGAATATTTTATATCTTCACATTATTCATTTCAAATTTCATAATTCCAAATAGAAAATAAGTTATTTGGCAGGAGAATTCATGATTCCCCCACTGTGCGCAAAGAGAAGGTCTTTAGTATCGACGGATATAAAATAATATGGTTTATTAAATATATAATTTATTTAGCCGAGGCTTTTCAATAGCCATTCGATAGGAGAATGGGGAATTCGAGGTGGTGGTCGAGCGATGGCTGTTATCTCCTTGCGTGTTTGTAATACACGTAATAATTATAAACGTGGTATTATTTATATAACGCTTTCCATGGCACAGATAGCTAGGTAGCAATTAAAGCATCTCTGTTTCAACACATTAATTACAAAAAAATACAATAACGCGAGGCTGGCTCCGTTCCCGTTCATCTCCCCCGAAGCAATAACTGCAGGTTCGAAGCGCTCGAGTGGCGCGTTATTGGGGTTCATATTTTATGAAGTATACACAAAATGGAGAGGTCTGGTTAAGCCTTTAAAAGAAGGCCTTAAAAGCTTCTCGAATAACGTTCGCAGGGATCAAATATCAATTTGAAAGTGGCCAGTGTGCCGACCCAATAAACTATTTCGGCCGCGGCCAAATTAAGTTGGACATGTGAGTGAGGTTAGGTTACACGTACGTATTTATTCGATTGTAAATAATACGGTGGCATTAGGGAAACGTGCTGGTTGTTGGCAAATATTGTACCCAAAACAGAGAGTGTATAACTCCCAAAAGCTATAACTCCCTCCAACAGGGGAGCCGTAAAATTGCAGAACTTTTTTACACATAGGTCAATCTAAATGTAACATAAAAATTAACGACTTAATAGAGTAGCAATATTAATGAAAACTTGATTTAAAAATTGAAATAAATGTACATACAACCAGGGCCAGTGCGGTGCTATGATTCAAAGAGGCGGCCACCTCGGGTCACGTTATGGGGGGCGGCATTAGCAGGGAAATCAAAATACAATTAGAATTACTCAATAAATAAAAAAAATTGTAGTGGACCTGATTCGCGTTTTTTGTTACACGCCTAATCATTTTAGAATGCTTCTATACCTGCAAGGGCTAATACCCATTATCGTGTACTACTGGATGTAAAAATAATTATTTATCACATAATAACAACTTAGCTGAGTTGTGAACGGTTGATTTGTGGTTTAAGTTTGAAAAATGTTTTGGATCAGTGATTCCCAACGAGGGCGGGAGCGCCCAGCAGCCGTCCCCTGGAAATTATTATTTTTTAATTCAATTTATTAAGTCATCTATGGTAAAAGACACCAATATCTTGATTTTAAAAATTTCATCAATATCTCGATTTTAAATGCTTGGGGTCTATTTTCATATATAATTTCATACTAAATAGACCCCATCGGCCCGAGCCGCTGTTACGGATCGGTTAAGCAAAATTATCGAAATAATAATAACCGCTAAATATTTTTCAATAATTCCCAATTTTATCCCAGACGTCATATTGAACAGCTTTCATCAACAATAAGTGACTCCGTTCAAAATAAATATAAAATTGGGGAAATTTTCACAATCCATTTTATTATATTCCAATATAAAAAAAATATTAATATCTGAAAGAATTTTGAAGAATTGCATCATACCGAAAAAATCCTCCGCACAGCTCTGCATTCAACCACAGTAAGTAAGTAATAATTTACCATAAAATTATTTTCTCTGTATTTCCTAAGCCCTCATTTATTGTCGATACCCCGGAAGACCCGGGATAGCCGCAGAAGACCAGCGTTTTAATTTAGGAGGGCTTCGCCGAGTGTTGCCAGCCGCAAAGTGCGTAGTGTCCCTATCCAGCGGAGGTCTCTCGTTGCGGTCATGTAAATTCGCAAACGACCCTAGCTACACACCTGCTGGTAACGCAAGCAATTTTGCGAAAACGCCCTCCATTACAGGACCAGGCTAAAATTCCTAAAGACCTTTGCCCATAGTTTATTGACCGCTTTCAATTCGAACCCTTAAATTTTATCGCTATATTAACGATCGGAGGGAAATATTAAATGATGGAAACATTGGAAAACACACAGAATTAAATATTTAACAAAAAAAATCAGCGAACATAAATTCCTCAGAGATAGAAGACGGAAGAAATATGTGAAAACTTTTCATCAAAATAAATATTGTGTGAGGGTTTTGCGATTTTCGCCTCATCGAACAATTCGAGCATAAATAAAAGATCTATTCGCGATATTCATCGTTTTTAGAATTAGTTATCCATATTTTATATCTCGTACAACTTTGTTTCGATATTATTTTGTATTTTAATTCCAGTAAAACAAATTACTATGGGATAAAAACGTCTGCTTTCGTACATTTTAAACCAGTGGGGACGGGATTACTGGATTACTGCGAGAGGAAAAAAATAAATGTTTGCGGATAATCGTTTCTCGAGGAAAATGTGAAAAGTCAGTAGAGTTTGGCGGTAAAAAAGTTTTTTTTAATGAAGAGACGATATCTAGCTACAGCATCCACGAGCCGCGAGTCGCCGTTGCTTCTGACGTTAATTGGCCAGATTCGGAGTTCCGTTATCTGTTTATGGCCCAAAGGAATCGACCTCCTATTTGCGTCGGTGTGGACCCTCCATTATCGGCACACAATGGGGAATTTAATTCCGGAACAAAGAAAACCGGGATTCTTAATTTGCGCCCAGGGAGAATTCCTTTGTCGGACCAGAGATCGGAACATGAGTAATGTGCAGCAATAATTCTGTCTCCAGATGGAAAATAACATTTTGGAATGAAGCTCTAACTACATTAGGGTCTATCTACGTCCTCCATCGTGACACTTCCATTTCCCGGAAAAGCAAATATAAATTTATTTTCAGGGACGTGGCGCAATATTTGCGGGACTATTTGACACCGTACGTCATTAGCATGATTGTATACATGACATATTTAATAAAACATACACATTCATTAAATAGCATTATCACTTTTTTTAATAAGAAAATACTTAGAAAGAATCATAAATAAAATAAAGCATTCGACATTTTATTATTCGTTATTTCATTACTAAAAAAATCCATACACATTCAAATTTTCTATAAAATGTAAATACATTCAACCTTCTTATAACGAAGAAATCGCGATCACGTTTTAGAATCCAAGGCACCAATACAAAATTTGGAAGAAGGACATTTGCAAATTTACATTCTAGAAGAGAACGGTATAGAAGGGATTGTCGATCTTGTTATCGAAAATCGCTATATGGCAAGGAGCGTCATACGTTCACTGTATTATTGATTTTTTATAATTCTTATTTAAAAAAATGTTTTTTTCGTCTTTAAAATAGCGGGCAAAAAAATTAAAATCTAAGATATGCTGACGATACGACATTGATAGCCACCAACGAAGAAGAAATGGCTGATCTGCTCAAAAGAGTTGTCTGCGAAAGTAGAAAACTAAGACTCAAGATCAATATTACTAAAACCAAGCTGATAGAAGTAAACGGCTATCCAGATCTCTTAACCTTCTGGATCTGGAGAGGATTGAAGAATTTCTATGTCTCGAATCACTACTTACTAGTAAGGGAAATTATGAACCAGAAATAAGAACGCGAAAATGGATGGCTAAAAATGTGATGACAATTTGGAAAACAGGAGGATAGAAACCTGGACCATAAAGGAGAATATGAGAAAATTGACGCCTTTGAAATGTGGTGCTGGCGACGCCTGCTGAGAATACCAAGAACCGCTAAAGACACAAACGAGTCTGTTCTGGAATGGGACCTGAGGAATTCGTAATAAAAATGGTCACGATCCTCAGACATGAGGGTGCCGACTAAAGAAGAAGTCATTCAAAAATTCAAAAAATCATTTACAAAATATGTAATATGATCTTGAAAATTTACGTTCTGGAGGGTATGCTATATGAGGGGCCATCGAACTCGTTATAGAAAACCGCGATATAGCAGGGAGTTTGATGTGACTAGAGTATATCGTTGGGGAGATTATTGAATAGATGCATTTAGAAATTGTTTTTTTTTTCAAATTTAACTTATTGCGAGTGGTTAAATCAATTTATATTTTAAATTTCAAATTGGTTTTAAGTCATAAAAATGCTCCGTTATACGACTATTATAACTATGTGTTTAAGGTCTGTTAAATCTGGGTACGCCCAGAGTTGGCCAGTGGCGCAGAAGACAATTATTTCCGATTGTTAGCCAAATCCGCCCATTTAATGGTCGGCTCAAGACAACGTCTCCCAGTATGAAGTAATCTGTCTACTGGCAGCACATTACATTCATTCATCATCCTCATAATCTCAACACAATACAGGCAGTGACGGCTCGTGCTCGCGTACGTCACGGCGAGCCTCAGCCCACAACACTAATTTATTTTCCACACGGACTTGAGATGATTGATCTTCCCAGGACGCCGTTGAAAACCAAACACATTTTTTCAATTTCAGCACGAACAAAATTAACAACGAATCATTTCTCAGGGAATAGGTATACAGTAGGTTTTGACAATGTAAAAAATACTGCCATCCATCATCAACGAAGATTCAATTAGCCTCAATTAAATTAAACAAAAATAGGATTTTGAGATAATTAAATTGTATATGCACACGTGTCTCTGGACAAAACTCCTGTCGTATATATCCACGGATGACAGAATATATATTAAAAATTAAATTAAACTTTGATACATTTTTATATGAATCCAATTATAATATTAAATTAAGCTGTGCAAAACATCTGCGTTTAAAAGTTTAACGTAGATTGTACAAATAAATTACTATGAGAATATTTAACAAAGCGTTCGGTGAACGACCATGTTCTGATATTATAATAGGTTATATAAATTAATAAAACCATTATTTATGAAACAATTATACCAAATAAAGTATTTACAGTAATAAAAATCTAAATAAAGGTAAAGAGGAAATGATGTATGTATGGAATAACCAAGGTGTTCAGAAAACAGTAAGGATTGTAGTAGTAATGGAAAATAATCTGTATTCTGTAAACTAGGCAACAATTCAGGTAATGTTATTAAATGACATTCGATTAAAAAAAATGTCCATTGGTCTCTCATATATTTAAACCATAGGTTCACAACATATTTTGTTCCATGGCGTCCTATTTTTCCCGTGGACAAAAACCAATTTTTAGACAGGCGAGGGCGTTACAGTCCTCGCATTAGAGTTGGAACGAACGTGTCTCTGCTTGAGATTGCGTAGTGTCCTCCGGGTCGTGAAGACCCGCCTCAGGGTTAGAAGGTCACTTATGTATGCCTAGCCATAGTCAGAGTTATGGCTTGTAGGTAACATGAATATATTGCAAGTTAACCGCGACTGAGCTAAGTTAGTAGTTGGATAGGTGTCCAAAGAAAACTATGAATTTAGGTAATTCTTTATAACACTGGCCAGGGGGTATGTAAAAAGATCACCTCCGCATGTTTTTTAAAAATAATATTTTTGGCATTAATTTGGATCTTTTCTTTTTTATTTATTTTGCGCTGGAATTAATTAATTTAATGTCATCTATCTTGAGTTAATAAATAATTATAAAACAAATCATTTATAAATTTCAATCCAACTGAAATAATATTTAAATTAACCAGTGTCGTGGTTTGATATTGGGGGGAATATAAGTATGAGAGACTCATTCCCTTTGCATCTGTTATGTCATTCATCAATCGTAGACAAATAAATAAATAAAAACATATGTATGTATTTTGCCAATGTTCATCAATTGTAAATAAACGGTTCGTCCCATTTTTCTTTTTTATTATCGTATCTCGAACGGTACAAATATTATTTTTTTTCAGGAAAATTAAAAATATAATGTTTATTTAAAATAAAAAAAATGAGCCCCGAGGCCTGAACGCCAAGGGCACCCATAGTATAATCTTAAATTTTCACAATAATTTGCAACCGATTTCGTTATTTCTTAGGGAGATTGGCAACCTCGCTAACTCCTTTCTATGAAGTATGAAGATGTAAAAGCTATCAAAAACTTTCTTACGACAGCCCTTAACGCAGAATAAGCAATAAGAATATTTTTCCGAAGGCAGAACTGCTAATAACCCGTTCTAAACTACACCTTAAGTTCTTCGTTTGTGTGTAATCCAGCCTAAATGGGATCCGATCATGTAGACGCCATTAATTCTCGCGAATCCCCCTTTTCCTCTTGTAATGGACCCCTGGGGGTCCGTACGAACCACTTATTCACTAACTCTTTTAGATTTGTTATTTATTTCATTGATTCAATAATTTGTAAATCATCACTACACGATCGTTTACATAAAAGCTCTTGTTCAAATATAGAGTAATGCTTAAGATAAATAAATTCCAAATAATTTCAGAAATCCTCGCTGCACAGATACATGCGAAAAACGAGGCAGAGACAAACAAATAAATTTTGGAAAGTATATTAAATTATGATTTATCTCTGAAAAAATTGCAAACATGTTGATTTATGTGATATATTTAAAGAAATAAATCAACAAATGTGAATTCGTATTTTATTTTTTCATGATTTATGGACGAAAAAAGTCATCATTATTATTATTATTTTCGGGGACATTCTATAGGTATTTATTTTGCCGTCGCATAAAAAGGGCCGAGTTATGTAAAATACGGCAAAAAGAAACCGCATTTCACCGGCGTGTTTTCTCTCTCCGGCTAAAAACAATGAATATTCACATTTTTGTACGAATCGGCGAGGAGCGTTATTTTTTGTTGTTTTGAGCTGGCAACACCGCGATGCTAAAGCAACAGATTATGGCCGGCGTCACGTCTGCAAAGGCCAAAAAAACGGTCTCTTTTTGTCGCAGGGGCTTTCGACTCGATGATTGGACGGGCCCGCAAAAATATACATATCGGGTAAAGCAAACAGGGCTTTCGTCGTGTGTACATTCGTCTTGAGTATGGCAAACAGATTCGTCGACTATATTGAATTTGTAATCCGGTCATAAATGGCGGCTGATCAAAGAGATACTCCCGAAAAACATACAGGGCGATACTAACCCCGACACATTAATGAAAATATAACTTTAATATATTTTACCGACCACCCTTATCGCGTAAAATTTTCCATTATGACCAAAAAGACAATGAATGCGAATAAAATTTACACGCAATTAAATCCTTTAGTATCCGGGCCACACTCTATATCAGTGGTCGCCAAACGGTAGCTCATGAACCGCATTTCGGTTATATTTATAAATTTATCTCTCAAATTTTATTATTAGAGCCCAAAATGAAATATTTCTCGAACTAAATGTCATTGAAATGCTTAGCCTTGCCGATGGGGTATATTTTCATACATTCATTTCATACAAAATAGACCAAAATAGACCTATCGACCAGAGCCGTTGGTTTCGAGCCGCTGTGACGGATCGGTTAACAGGTTGCCGTTGTAAAATTAATTTCTAAGTAAAATAGAGAAGCTGTTAGTGATATATTATGATAGGAACTGCGTTATAAACTTTGGCTCTCTGTAGCTCATTTGTATCGCCGCTTAGATAGGAATGACAGTCAGAAATGGATATAATACCACATGGTATCACTTTTGTGTGTGCACAAGGAGAATATAAGAATTTCTATGCACCATTAGAGCCCGTCACTTTAACTGAACCGTCACGGTGGCGCGAAACCAAATGCGTCGCCAATTGGGGTCTATTTGCCATAACAAATAGACCCCAAGCATCTTAAAATATTAAATAAATGGATTATTCTTAGAATAAAAATAGTTATTCACGATACGCTTCAAAATTTGGTCGATATTTTGGCTTTTTCTACTAATCCATATGACGCGTTAATGACACGCACACCCGGCGATGTCCCTCTACAGACTGAGGACACGCCGTCGATAGACCGACCGCCAAATTCTAGCGGCACATGTTACTAGTATACGTTTCACTAGCACTTGGCACATCGTGCTTGATGCGAGCTAGAAAAAACATTTCCGCCCGTGACAACAGAAGCGAATATTGTTGTTTTTTTTCGAAATTGCTGATAATAAAGCCAATGAATTTTTATAATATTTTTTAAGATTGTTTATAATATTTTTTCTATAGAAATTTTTAGACAAATACAAATTTATTTCTTATTATTATTTATTTATTTATCTCTAAATGTATTTAACACTAAAATATCCTATTGGGGAGTTCGCAAGATTTAAAATATAGATTTAGTGGTCCGTGAGGTCCTAAAATTTGGCGACCGCTGGTTTATATTATTTTTAAAAGATTTAAATATATAAAAAAAAATTAAAAAGAATATTCTAAATTCTGAGAATTTCTAAATAAAAAAAAATGGGGGGGCGGGAATATGTATGATAAGCTCATCAGACAATTTCAATTTCCGTAAGTAGCTCACATCCTTATTCAGTTTGGCGACCACTGCTCTATATTGTTATGTTATATTATCTGGGTAATTTTGACCGAAGAAATTCAAGCATTGTCCGCGATACTTTGTTCGGCCCTTATTTTGTTTCTTCGTGAAATATTGACACGGCAAAAGTGGTGCTTAGATTATTTTTCTTTTTTTTTTAGCAAAAACGAGAAAATGGTAATCTGAGGCGCACAAAACCTACGCATTAAACAGACCCTTACATTTATCATTGGACCTTTATCCGACGTTGAAAAAGTGAGGTTCTACTTCATTCGAATAGCTTATTTAATATAGCTACGGCTAAAGTGACACAAGTTACAACTTTTGGTACACGCATCGACATTTGTCATAATGAATTGGGATTAGACCAAATCCACGAAAATGTACACCTCGGTAATTTTAAAAATAAAAAATATATATCCACACATATATAACGAAAGTATTTCATCTTTTTAATTAATCGTGTACACTGTCACAACATTTTATGTGTGTCATAAAACCCAGCCAGTTGTAAACTTTGTATAACAATGTATAAAAAAACTTAGTAATATTCTAATGTGTGCACAGTCAAACAAAAGAAAATAGTATTGCGCCGATTCAGATAATTTTCAAACTGCTGAATCGTTCAAACCCATGTAAAGTTCTCCTATTTTATTTTCAATGAATATAAAAGAATAAAAAGGAGGTCGCATAAATCTAGAATTTAACAGTAGTCAATTTTCACGGGCGAATATAGTTTGCATATGAACCGCGAGGATCCCATTCATCTCCATATATTTTGAGAAAAAAAATTTAATGACCCTAAATGTCACAATATTATCTACCTCTGTCACTTTTATAATATAAAGAGTGAAATACATTTTACATAATATAACAAATATTCCATGTGGAATAATATGATGCAATTCTGCTAGGGTAGTACTACACCATCCCCTAATTATATTAGTGAAGGGACTGTGAAACACAAATAGGGAAAATATTTATCTTATTAAATGAAAGATATCTCCTTAACACAAATAAATCATACTATTAGGGTGACCGAAAAGTAAAAAAAAAATATTTTTGCTGGCGAAAAACATTTATTTATCAGGTATCAATAGATATTTGAATAGAAAAAAGGTTAATTTGAATGCAAAAGGGTAAATTTGAAATGATAAACCTGTATATATACAAAACATAAAGGGTTCAAAAGTACCGAAATTAAAAGTAAATAAGCGATATTTATTTATTAAATAATAAAAAAGCATATAAAACAGCGAAAAATATATTCAAAAAGTATTCTTTGTTTACATTTTGGGAAAATCTAATATTGACACATTTTTTTTTGCGTTTCTAAAAAAAAGGAGTTTTTAATATTTGGACGTGTTGTATAGGCAACACTTAATTGTCAAAAAATTTCGAGAAAAACTTCATTCTGTTTTGAATTTGTGCAGTGGCGGATTTAGCACTCGAAAGGCCCCAGGCGCAAATTAATTTTGAAACCCCTCCCCCAAGCAATATATTTTTCATTCCAAACAATATATTTTTGAAACTGAAAAAAAATTATGGTGTTTAAAGTAAGTGGAATCGGCTCATATTTTCTCGCCTAAAAAGAAGAAAGCCGCGCAGCGGGAAAATTTTAAAATTTAATAAAAATAAAAGGAACAAAATTTTTAATATTCTTGATTGGATTCGTCCAATTTTTTTCATTTTGAGTGCTGAACTTCGAGGCCCAAGGCGCGCGCCCTTTGCGCCAAAGGATAAATCCGCCACTGCATTCGCGTATTAAATAAATAAACACAATTAAAGTTAGAGCCTTTTTGCTCAATTATGCGAAAGTAATGATGAACCATTTAATAATAATTTCTTTGTTTGTGATTTGATATTCTATGGTGGATACGTGCAAAGAGCTATGTGCATCACTACTGTAGATTAGAAAAAATATGTAAGGGGGTCTATGAAGAAAATTATTTAGTTAAAAGGGGTCTATCTTAGAAAAAGGTTGGGGACCCATTGGGGATTAGTTTAATCTAAACAATGATCTTGACAACAATTATTTCGTTCATTAGTTCATTTTTTTTACAAAGAATAAATATTTTATAAACAAGGAAGATCGATTACATTTTTATCCGTAGATTAAATATTCCTGATTCGACATGAATTCCGACATATATTTCCTAAAAAATAATTATTTTTTTATAGCGAAAATACTTTTCCCATTCAATCGGAACGATATTAAAATGAAGATTGACATGCGGGTGGAACCCATTTTGAAAATGAATCCTCCGCAAAAAAGTTCTATGAAAAAAACTGTTCAAAACAGACGGAAAATCCTTACATAGACCGCGTTTAGAATCTAATAAAATTTTATGACGAGGTCGTTTTATTCCAGAATTCCACGTCAAAAAAAACCAGACCCGAAATTATTTCACGTTTAAGAAACAGCCATGCCATGAATGATGCCCGAAAAACATTTCACGGGATTCGATTCCACTTATTATATTTTTCCTTTTATTCCCCGAATGTTTATATTTATTTTGCATTTTAAGATGATTGGGCGAGGTAAATTTCGTCGAATTTCTCGAAGCAATATTTATTCCGAGGTATGCTCCAACAATTTGGCATCCATTTAAATTGTATTAATCTTTTATTATTTTTGTTTGCTGAAATGTTATACAATGGCGCCGTGGACGCCAATTTCCAACCGTCAAATAATTGATGTAATTACGGATTGTGTTTGTTCGGCCATTGTGACAAGTTTCGGCTAAAACAAATTTGCCATCTGCACAGCATCAGGGAATTCTGAATTAATTGAATCGACACCTATAACCGCTTCTATTTAAATATTCATCCAGATCGGAATACAGCTGTATTTTCTAAAAATATATATTTTATCTATGGAATTATTAGATTCGATCTTATATACAATCTAATAAAGGCTAAAAATCTGATTCCCTTTTTTTATCACGTACTCTTTTCAATTCAATTTCCGCTACAGCATCGTAATTTATATTGAAACTTGGATTTATATGTACAATCTGGGATGAAATCTTGAACACATCAATTTGATTATTAATGGCAATAATATGTATTTTTAATATATATTTATTAGTGTGTTGGAAGTAAATAAATGCTAGTAATAAGTAAAAAACGCTTCAATGACTTCAATTGTGTGTCTCCAACTCTAACATGGCAATCATCGGAACAATTGTTTCAGGTAGCTAGCCAGGACCCTTGTTCAGTTGGAATTAATATTTAGTTGCATACCGAAAAGTCTTGGATACCGGGATCGCCTGAGACTAACAACTCTACACGCGGCCGATTTATTAATCATTTCGAGCGCGGTATAAGCTAATGTGATAATATGACCCTAAATATTAGGGGTACCCATAAGTAATGTCGTTTTTATTCAATGAAATTCAAAACAATTTTTCTTATACTTTATTTAATTTTCTTATAGAAAATAATTCCCCATTTTATCTATAACCTTCTGCCACCTTTATTTTAAATCATCCATGCCCTTCTTGTAAAACTCTGCGGGTTTTGACTGAAAATAGTCTGAAAGGGCTGTATTCACCTTTTCTAAAGAATTGGAATTTTGATCCCTTAGAAAATGTTCCATAGAACGAAATAAGTTAAAATCAAATGATGCGAGATCCCGTGAGTATGGAGGATGCAAGAGGGTGGCCCATCCAAGATCCTGAATTTTTTCACACGTCAATTTCGCAAAATGAGGTCGCGCGTGAATGCGTGTGGGATCCAAACACCTTCTTTATAAATCTTTCCCAACTTCTTTAGGATCCTCCGAGTAATGGATCAGGATGTACCGATAAACATCGGAAAAGGTCGGTACATCCGCTTGGACGGGTCATTCACTTCGAGGCTCGTTTTCCAAAAACAAATCACCAGATTTAATTTTTTTGAAACCATCGTTGGCATTTCCTGACATCCAATATGTCACCGTAAATCTCGCAAATATTCTTCGTAGCCCCTGTCGCTTTCTTTTTCAAATGATATTGAAAAAGTATACTGCTCCGCAGATGTTGTTC
Organism: Philopotamus ludificatus; assembly: GCA_022495035.1. Taxonomy (NCBI): domain Eukaryota; kingdom Metazoa; phylum Arthropoda; class Insecta; order Trichoptera; family Philopotamidae; genus Philopotamus; species Philopotamus ludificatus. The sequence continues at coordinate 42,286 of JAGXCT010036248.1, forward strand.
CGGCGGACACGTCTCTCCCATTGTCGTCACACGGATAAAGAAACCGTTATTTTTACTAAAGGCCACGAGCAGGTAGCCATTACACAAGTGAAACTTCCTAATGTCCTTACTGCATAACATACTAAAGGAGATTTTAAAGATGGCACATCGAGAAACGACATTACTTATAGGTACCTCTAATACTTCCAATCCTTCCATTGATTTATCTAATTAAAACAGTTTTAATTCCCACTAAAAAAAGAGAGGTAGATAACAAAAATTTAACTCAGACCCCATGTTTTCCTTTTTAAAACAATCGAATCGTGTCTGGTTCATCGATGTTCCCCGTGAAGATAGCTTTATGTAATTTTTATAATTCCTCTGATTTTTCACAACATGCTTTTCTTGTGCTTGTTACTTGTATCTTTATCTTTAAATTTTTACATCATTTTTTCTATATATTAATACAGTGAAACTCCGTTTTTACGTACCCGGAATTCACGTGTTCCCGCTATTTGCGTTCAATTTTTACAATCCCGTTACATTTTATGAGAGCCGCGGCAGAGCAGGGTCAGAATTGCTGCAAACTCGCACACTTTTGGAGATGATGAAAAGAATTGTAAAAATCTCTGATTCTTAAAGATCGGATAGACATGAACAATTAGATAGAAAATAATAAATTAGTGATACAAACAATAATTATTGACACAAAAAATTCGTAGATAAAGTCGCATTGATGATGATTTTTTCAGTACAAAGGCAAAATATAGTGTTGGGCTTCGCAAAAGAGTTGCAAAAAAACCCTCTTTTGCGTAAGTTCCAGAAACAACGCCGATACAAGTGAAACACGTATATTATCTAGGGAAATCCGATACTGCATAATTTAATATTAATGGACGAGTATGGATATAAAGGTGTTATGTTGATCAATTAGAGGATATTTTTTTCTGTAATGAAAATTTTAATTTCCGAAAAATATGTTAGTGTTTTATTTGACAACACAATTGAAAATAACCTATTCTATTATTGTGCCTTGTTCTGGATAATCTCTAGATACCTAAAATGTTTGGCACGTATCACTAATCACAAAAAAATCTGCACAAAAAAAATGATAACGTTTTTAACTGAAAAATAAACTATAATCCCATAAAAGACCATTGTTTGGTATAGAGATACCATGAGAAGAATTAAGGCACTTCTGTACTAACTTGTTGACATAATGTAGAACAAAATCTAAGAAATCTTTATTTTTTAAAAAATATATTGTTGTTTCATACGAAGCGTCTATTTACTTGTCTTGTTACACGCTAGTGTATTTACATAAAAAATATTAATTCTAAATATATATTAAATATATTTATATCTGTCCCGCAAAATTAATATTAAAAGTACAATAAGGATGACTAGAAATATTTTAAATCAAAGTTTTAATCAGGGCTTCGAACCGTGATTTTTTTCGTGTCGGTTTTCGGTTACGGTTCAAATAAAAAATATTTTTCGGTACGGTCTCGGTTTTCGTTATTTTATGATAATAATATAACATATATATACTAAATAAATCGTATATTCACGGTTAAAGTGTACAAGATCCTTGTGTATATTTATTTATGATTAACAAAAATAATTACCCGCAATTATAAAATATCTCCTAATGTATTTTCATTTTAACTATTTATATTGTCTCGTAGAATAAACTGTTAGCTAGAAAAGGTCATATCAACACTAAAGTGTATTGCTACAGCTCCTAAAACCATCAATATTTTTTTTGTATAAATGAGGATGTGCAATTTTATTTTCCTCCCAAAATTCTAAAAAATGTTTTTCTGCCTAATCTTCTTATATTATTAAACTTATTTAATGGATGGTCTATGTTTACGTTTGTTGAAATGAGAAATCTTAATGTCTCTAATGCTAAATCCTCGCTTCTTAAAAAATCCTCTACGTCTACAGTAGATGGCAATTGTTTATTTGGTATTAAAAAATATTGGTTCCATCATATAAAAATTGGAATTTGTTCAAAACAGTTTTAATAATTTAAGATGACACGTATCTTTAGTATAGGATTTTTCTTGAAATTCTCTGCAATCATTTTTTATACAGATTCAATTTTCCAATGTAGCGTGTGTGAAAAATTGTGTTAACGCGCTTGTTTAAAAATGTATTAAAAACGATATAGCAGATTTTTTTTCGGTTCGGTTCGGTTTTTGTACCGACAAAAATAACGGTTTTATTCTGTATAGGTATCATAGTTTTTCAGACACGATGCATGAAAATTCATGATCAAAAACGACAATTATCAAACCTTTCTAAATTAAATTAATAATGCAACGATATATTGAATATAATAAAAATTACTGAGTCATGAATTCAATACATTTTTTTTTCAGAATCATATTTACAAATTCCGACGCCATTCACATTCGAGCGATGATATGAATAACCACTCTGAAAAGCAAAAGCGAGTTAAGTATATCTATATATCTATACGTGTATCGCGTTACACGTTCGGAAAAGTTGAGCCGAAACAAATTTTGAAGAAATCACTCAAGCTTTCACATTTGGACACGTTTCACGTTTTCATTTTTTTTATATCGCTCAAAAAAAAAATGGCGTGCAAAAAGAATTAAATATTTCTTACCCATCTCTTTGAGCATGCTCGGGGAGAATTTCAGTTTCTCCATGTCTATCGACTAGCCCCCGGACAGTCTGATAATCCTCTGACGCCCCTCCTCTGCCTCTTTGAGGAAAATCTCTCTTCCGGTCGGATTAGCTTCAGCTTTTCACGTGGACACATAGCAGGTACCGACGCGGATGTCCCTCCAGGTGGTACACCCGTGGTACACACCAGAGTACTCGATCGCGTTAATTCAACTCCGTTTCACAACCACAAGATACGTTGCACTGAGAACGATTCGACGAAAAAATCTCTTAACCTCCACCAAATCGTTTCGGATAAGAGAATTTCATTTTTTTTCAAATAATCTTTCTGTATATATCGGCCGTGAAATGGATGCTGTAAAAGTTAATGGTCTGAATTATACAATACAGCAGACCGTATTGGATTCAGAAACGATTTAGGCACACATCAAAGTCAGAACACAATGAGATTATGTAGCTTGAACTTGAAGATAATACTACAATAAAATATTATCACTACACGACGAGAGTTACAATTTCATTTTATTAATCAATTTCATATGTTTTGCAAATAACGCTGTATATAAACTTAAGATTAAATGCTAGTTTAAAATTTTGTTTCATTTAAATCCGATATGTAACATTTCAATTAATGGGGGGGATATTTTAGTTTTTTTTCTTTTATGTGAGCTTCGGTTGCTTTTATTAGTTCTAGTGATTAAATTGATTAAATAGATGTTCGTGCAATTTTTGCGTGCCCGAAATTCACGTTTTCCCGCTTGTTGCGTTCAATTTTTACAATCCCGATTTTATTTTAGTACCCCGTTTCTAACCCCGAATCTACAATCAGTTTATATTATATTATATATACAATACTTTTAAATTAAAATTAATTTTTGTACATTTTGTGTAGATATTTTTATTTAATTTAATTATTTATGTAAGAAAACTATTTTATTATATTGTTAGATAAAAAAAAAATTCTAAAGAAAAAATTGTGTTTTTTGAAGAATATTTTTTTTCTCACCTGTTAAATACATTATTAATATTTATAATTCCTCCTTATTCTTAGACAACCGAAAACCCCCCCTCCCTCATTAAATTCTATTATGGGCCCCCGAAATGTAATTAATATCAGGCCCCAAAAATTCATTATCTGCCACTGAGATACATAGATTGCAAAATATTAGAAATTGAAATCGTATATAATATATTAAGAGAAATTCGTTTCTATTTATTTTAATGATGCGAGGAAACTGAAAATAAAAGAACTTTTTGAAGACTTGATAGAAATGTAAGGTTTCAATCAATCACATCCGACGTATAATCAATACAATTCGTCGAAAGTAATTCCGTATCTGAGTGAGTGATAAAAAAGTGTATTCAATTCATCATCGACACGGGAATAATATGCGAACGAAAAAAATATTTTTTGAAAAAGTATCTAAAATATATATTTTATTATTATCATCGTCTTTAGCGTGGATTTGGGCGCGAAAAAATATTGCCGGCGTTGAAAAAATTTAGACATCAACAAATCATAATTTAATAAAAGTCTCGGAGCCCCAGGGGAAGGAAAAACTTTTCTTTTAACCATAATAAACGACGCGTTGGAAAAATGCGAAAACAAAAGTTTTCCACGGCACAAATCGATCAAAACACTTATTTATTTAAGATATTTTATTTTAAAACTGCATTAAAATATGAATCACATACATAAAAATGCCGAAAAATCACCTTAATAATTGTTATGGCAATGTTATATAAACCGTTTTAAAATCGCTTTTTATTTTGTTTACGTAGCGATATCGAGAATGGAAAATTCGGAAAATTTTGGCACACGTCCGGCGCGTCGAGCCACTCTGGCAACACTGGGGCTCGGCGCCAAAACCGGAGAAGGATTTCGCACTAATCCTGTGATAGGAACTTGCGTATCAGATAAAAAGGGAATCACCAATGCATACTAGATGAGACTGTCTCTCACTCTGTCTTTCTCATTTTTTTTATTCGCACTTATTTCACCCTGTCATCCCCTGTACAGTCAGCCACATGAATAATGATACATGTAAATTAAAAATATCTTTATCTAAGTATACCAATCCATAATAGTTTTAATTTGGATTTTTTTCGCATAACAATAAATTAATATCTTTTATATTATATTTGTTATAATTAAATACAATAATATACACTAGAATTAAACCGCAGGGTTTTCCTCGGGCGGAAATAGGTGATTCTAGGTGTGAGGCGTAGTTTATTTATGGAAAATAATTTCCTTTTTAATAATAGCTCAATATAAATTTAAAATGGAGCTAGAAATGAGGAAACTTTATAGATTATTCATGGCCGAGTGAAGTACCCTTTTATGGGCAATTTTAATATCGGGGCTAAATTAAATATATATGTATAAAGTATAATTTGTAAATATTCTATGCCATAATTTTAAATTCAGTATCAAACTAATATTATAATAATTAAATATTTCCGAATAATTTGTGGCGTTAACTCCGGAAGTTTTTTTTTTATGTAAAGATATGAACAAGTAAAAGTAGAAGAAAAGCAAATATAAACAGTTAACATTGATGAACCAGATACAGAAACATTGAAGCCGTTTGAAGCTTTTAACTGTTTGAAGTCAAGTGAAGGGATCTGAGTTAAATTATTAATGCTATCTATTGATGCTTTTAATTTTTTTTAACAAGAAGTAAAACTTTTTTAGGAGTATTTAGGGTCAAAGTTAGCGAAGGAAAAAATGAGGGGTTTAAATCGTAAATTTATTTTTTTTTAAGATTTTTAAGATTTTTAATTGTTCATGTATGTCTGTGTTACAGAGCAAGGACAAAAGCTTTCCTAAAAATACCCACAATGAATCGCCCTCTAAATATACCCCTAAACAGGGGCGGCTCGTCCATATGCACTGTGAAGCTGCAGTAATCCCAACCAAATTACACGTGTCTATTGATTATTTATTATGTAAATATAAATAGAATTTATAATTATTAATTTGATCGGTGCCTACTCGGGCAGTGTTACTCCGCGTGATGTGGACCAAAAGCGCTGCTAGCGCTTCCTGTCTGGTGTATTGGATGGATGTGGGCCGGTAGCGAAATGCAGGGGGGGGGTCTCGCCGCTAAACGAGTCGCGCTGCAACTCGGTACAGTAATCCTACTGACTGTAACTCAGTCATACTAACTCACAGTTTCTTTAGACTACGTGCTGTTTTTAAATTATTTATTATTTTTAATATTATGTATAATTAGAAAAAGATTTCCTGTGCGGTTGGGGGGTTAATGTGCATTAAGCATTTGTCATAGCACTTTTTAAGGTTGTTCAAGTAATTTTACAACGATTTATTTATGATATTGCGATGGCAGTGTCATGGGCGTAAAGCGCCAAGAGGGTATTTTTTTTTTAATCGGAATATCGGTCGTGTAGATAAAGAAAAAAAATGAGGAGAGATTCGATACTTGAGGGAGCCGTAATCGTACAGATTAAAGATTAGTTAGATTCTAATTTTACTTAGAAGAATCGATTTTTAAAAATAATTGAATCAATTTTATGTATGATAGAGGATAGCCAGCCGAAATGAGTTTAACCGATCCGTGACGGCGGCACGAAACCAACGGCTCTGGCCGATGGAGTATATTTTGTACGAAAATAGACCCCAAATATGTCATATCAAGAATTGATAAAATCTTCGACGTTTCGGATTATTAAATGAAGTAAAAATAATAATCAATAGAAAATTCCAAAATATCAATCAAATTTTCAATTTTTCTACTAATTAATGCGAGACGGCCCGCCGCATGTGATTTCTCCACTTGCACAGCACCTTTTCTCGCTTGCACTTGCCCTTGCATTTCTCCACTTGCATGTTTTTTCTCGCTCTTATTACGGAGCGATAAAAAAGATCGCTCCTTTTTTTCGCAATTGCGGACAATTGCAGTCATTGATTATTTATAACATTTATTCTTTAATTTTTTTTAGATAAATACAAAAAGTTCAGGAAGTACCTTGAGGTCTGATGTTAAATTAAATAGTCTATTGTCATTTTTTTTTGTGTTTACCGATATAGGAGAGAGAGCTGGTGGGGCTGTAGTTATCTCTGTGGTCTGGGGGTTTGCCGGGTTTGGGGATGTGGACGACATCAGCGGTTTTCCATTGAAGTGGGAAATAATTCAATTGTAATGAGTTCAAAAATTGAACTGAAGTTCTAGCCATAGTAATTCCTAGCATATTTCAAATATTAATATTATATATGCATAGTCTTGAAAAAGAATATAAAAACGCACAAAAGCGGATGGGAAGTATATTTACGCATATATCTCCAGGAAATTTGATATCGCCTGATAAAATACGTCATAATCCCCTGGATTTATGATCAAGTCATGAAACATGTCATCAGGTCGTATTACACACGAAACTCCACACGTATAAAAAAAGAGCCAGTTTCAGCTTTCAGGATAATTACAATATGTCGCCACATCTCTACAATATCGCGTATCCATTTTTTTTTCGATTCAAAAAACAATGTTAACCGACTGGTCTACGACTTATCAAGCAATTATATTATATTACTGCAATAAACATGGAAATGGCTAATAGAAAATTTATGCTAGACGTTCGCGGAAAAGTTAGCGAATATATATCAAAGTTAGACGATTCAGTTATAACATAAATTCTGTATGCAAGTTACGAATGAAAATTAATATCGTATAGAGCATAAATAATACGATTCGACTGCCAACGTCGAAATAATACTTAGAGAGCTGTGGAAGTTTCCTTGAGATGCATAATGTAAATGTAAATACACATGTGAAGCGGAAATATTTTTAGAGAGAAGATGTAAAGTTGCGTCTTATGATAAAAAAATTAAGGGAATACACATATGTTTGAGTTGAATCGATCAAATTTAATCCACAGTTGGACTTTTTCTTGTACATTTAAATAATCTATATATTCAAATATCAGGGTTACTGTGATATTTGAATGATGAACGAAAAATTATTGACTCGGCATGTTTGAATGACGCATGCGCGCATGATCATCAGCAAGACCGATTTTGCAAAAAAAATACGTATTTAACTTTATTATCCATTTCATATTTGAACATGACGATGTCATTTTTTTATTTATTTTTCATAAAAACAATGCGTGATTGGCATTACAGAATAACCCAGGTAGCCAATCACGCATAAAAACATAATAATAACGAAAAAATCATATATATACCAGTAAAGAAAAAACATATAAAATCTCATTAAATATCTACAAAACGACCAAGTGGTTGAGTAGAGTAATAGCTCTGGTTACCGTAGAGTTTCTGTGAGCACCCGTCCTTGTATTTGGCGGAAGATAAAGCACACGCGAACGAATATCTATGATAGTGAGGCGGTGCCCATAAGGGCAACTCGCACAATACAAGGGGGTTATGTACTGCGCCAACGAACAGCTTGAAAAAGTAAATCGACCTTCTTTTCTCGAGAGTTACATACCCCAGGCAGCCCTGTACCCCATGTTCTGGAGTATAAACTTGGTTAGAATCCAAACTCCCTCATGTATATCTAAAAAATTCCTTCTGTATCTTTTCTAAACTGAAGGAATTCTAGGAGTCATAAGGCGCCCATATAATGGAACCTGATTCAAGCAAGCTCGGAACCAATGTATCGTATAGCACTCGTATGACTTAGGTACTACGTATGATTGAAGGCAGTGATGTACAGACTTGCTGTGTACTTGATCATTGATTTTTATTGTTCGAAAATGTTTTTTATCGCTCCGTACCGGATGCGAGTGAGAAAAAATATTGCGCATGTACCAGGGCAAGTGAAACCACTCGCGACGAGCCAAGAGCGTGCCTCAGTCGGGGAGTTCGCGCATCACTTACGCGTTATATTAATGAGTAAAAAAATCCAAAATACCGACCAAATTATAAAGCATATTAACTATTTTTATTCTTAGAAAAATCCATTTTTAAAACAAATGTCAAGGTATTGTCGAAGAGTTTATCAATATCTTGACAGACCCCATCGGCCAGAGTCGTTGGTTTCGGGGTCTTAGCTAGGGCCGATTAGTATTTAATTTGCGGTCTGATCGGGTGCTACGGGTACTTCCGGTAGCACACACGTCACTGAATTGGCATGAATAGCGGCTTGGCTACTTATAGTTCCGTAGAATCTACGAAATCATGATTGTGCCCAACCGCTAGCGTAAATTTAATTTTTCTACCAAGGGGGAAAGATGTCAAGTCCAACAATATAAGAAGCACGCTTACCTCATTGTGTGGCAAACGAAGCAGTAAAAAAAATTACCGATACTTATGGGGATATTCTGAAACCAAACATGTGTCATCGGTGGTTTAAAAATGGAAATGGGAATCTCAAAGATGTAGCACGAAAGTATGGGTTCTTCGTGAATTGACGGAGACGGCACTCGATCAACGGCGTACCATCTGAGCGTCTCTTTTATCTCGGTATAAAGCCGATCCGTTTTTGCGGCAAACAGTAACTAATAATGTAATAATTCTGTACGAAAAAAACAATGACTTTCTTCCGGGGAAGTACCTGTTCCGACCCCTCGACCACCACAACAATAAAGAAGGTCCTTGTGTGTGTGGTGGAATTTTTCTAGAAATATATATACACTATGAATTGCTTGAATCTTGTCAGACCGTTACAAATAAGGGTACTTGTATTGGAACTTTTAACTCTTCCCCCTTGATCACGCGCCGTCGGATTACCACCCTTTCAGATCGTTAGAGCATACATTAAGAGATAAAAAAAATTGCTTACTTTTCGGTCCCCCTAAAAATTCTTATGGTTATCTATATATATATATATTATATTTTTGCCGATTGTTTAGGAACCCAACATAGTGCTTCGATCAAAAGCGTGATTCGCAAGTTTTACTTTGTTTTGGCGAAGAAGGTTAAACAATCTGTTTGTTCCTTGTTATGTTTATTGCCACTAAGTAGATCAGTGCACTGAATATTCCAAGTTTATATAGCAATCACTTCTAGGGCACAATGCGGATTAGCAACATCCAATTCGTTCTCTCGCTGGCATGCATTATTTATCCGCGCGTGCCTATCACAGCGGGATGAAGCCACGAGCATCAAATATTTACCGTGTCGCTCGCGATTGTTTTAATTCTGTTTGCTCGGCGTGCTCTGTTATGTCACATGCGATTCGCAAGAATCGCATATGCATTGCCAAATGCATTCAACTCTTATGGCCGAGCACGGCCGCAGGTATTTACTAAAATTTGCTATTCAGATTAGCGCCGATTCCCCGTGTCTCCTGTGGCTTACACCATTGATCGATACACGGAAAATGTAATGCCAATCCGCAGCTACAGGATGTCTCAAAGCGTTTGAATTAAATATTTATAGCCGGATAAGTGTGATAACGGGGAAAGGTTCCTCGTCTAACCTGCCGGATGTTGAATATTCATCGGGTTAATGTACAGGGTGTCGCCGAAGTAGATCGATCGTTTTTAAACATATATTTTTGTTGAAACATTCTGTGCGTTTTGGCTAGTCTCCAGCTGCAGATACGTACAATGAAGCGGTCAATTTTTAATGTTTCTTTTGGCGTAGAAATTATTGTGCAACGGAGAAGTTCGGGTTAACTGGAGCGGATATTTTATTGTTGTTATATGGGATAATACATTAGCGGATTTGTTCGAGCGTGCGGTGTGTGCGGTGACTGAAACTATCGAGTCTGTTCAAAATTTTCCGGGACTAAATGAACGGAAAATTATTAATTTCCTATCAAAAATAATCTGGAATCAACTATAATGGACTAATGCGGGCGATGAGTCCGATAATGCAGAAAGTCTGTTATATTATATTTAGGTAGGACTTGCGAATTCTTTTTTTTATGTTAAGAAAATAAACAGCACAACACAAGGGCAGTGTATCATCATCATTTGCCAGACACGAGACACTCATTTAACATGACTCTCGAATGGTAGTCGAAGCCAAAAAAAGTGACGGCAGGGCTTCCCTTTTGTGTCCATACAGAGGGACCCAAGCCGTCTTGATTTGCGGATTTTTGTAAAGAGTTTTCCTTCTCTTGGCCATTGCTGACATTAGGCGTTTATCTACGACCACTGTTGGTATCGGATTTTATCCTGCCGACTGCGTCCAGGCAAGTAGGAGGGGGTTTGCCTCTGTATTTGTTCCTATTTTTTCTAGGCGTTATCTGCTTATATCAAGTCACAAGTGACAAGTCGCTTGTGATTATTTTAACCTTGCCGCGCAATAGAAATCCTTTTATCGTGGGAAAGTCATCCTTAAAGAGAGGGTCCTCTAGAAAGAAGGAAGAAGAGCGAAAGTATCTATACTAGACCATTTATCAGACAACAGATTAGGGTTTTCCTTTCTTGGGTTTTTAGTCAACTTCATGTACATTTTCTAAATCACTTCACAGATATTGATTCTTTTGATTAAATGGATTTAGGTTTGGTTTGTTTAAAATAAAATAAAATATATGACATAAAAGAGAAAGCCGAAGAACAGTACTATGTTTACTACATCGTGTTCGGGACAGACTGATCTCAAATAAGATATATAAAATAGATTTCTTTCCGGTACACCTAATATTATATTAGGTTGAGTCATAAATCACTTCCGATTTTTTATCATACTTTTATTATGCTTTTAAAAATTTACAAAATTATATTAATCTATTAAGTATTCGCCACTGTTCACCACGTAGGAGCAAATCTGGGGAGTAGGATGGACGTGGCAAAACAGACCATTTGATCTTAGATTTTTTTTCTTGAGTCACTTTTGCCGTGTGTTGTCTGCTATTATCGTGTAGCAGGATAACGCCCTTCCGATTGACAAGGGCATTTTACTAGTAGTTTTTCATGAAGTCTTTGCACCTGTTTGCAATCGTTTCGTTTCGCTTCATCAGCTCGTGGTGGATTATTCCTCGACGATCCCACCATACAGAGGAGACTTGTGACAATAGATACTCGGTCTGTCTTATTTCGGTCACTGCGACTTTCCCAAATTTTCCAGGTGGCGATAAACTGTAGATTGTGACGTATTGAGTCTTTTTGCCAACTTCCTTGTCGTTTGACGTAGATTTTGTTCCAATATTTAAAATGACGTCATCGAAGTCGGAAGGGCGACCCGCCCTCGGTTCATCCTTCAAAGACTCATCTCCGGAACGAAATTTCACAAACCTATTTCTAACTGCCCGATCGGTTACCAAGATGTCACCGTATTACACAGCATATCTTTTCGGCCGACGCTCTAGCACTGGTGCCTTATTTGAATTCTCAAAGCATCACATGAGGAATATGCATTTTTTGATTCTCCATTTCAAGGGTTCGGAATAACACTACTGTAACGTCCACCACACTAAATAGTTGTGGAATGACTGACAGGCTATTTATCTATCTATTGAAAACAATAATCTCCTTGTCGGGTGACTCATTGCGAGTAAAATAAAAAAATAGGAACTGTCTACCCGAATTCGAAGTTATTAATGACTCAACCGAATACAAATACATTTATATACTGTTAATTTTGCAAAACGACCGTCGATAAAATTTTAATCATATTACACTACTCCGGGCCGACACATTTACGACTGTCGACGAAACGTAATTTATTTTATCGAAGGTGAAAAGTGAAGGTACATCCTCTCGCACCATTATCCTCGAGAGCGTTGGGCCAACTCCTTCGCCGACCCTTCCCCGCCACTCCCACGACACACCTCGTCCTTTGACAACAGGACACGATTTTTAAAGAGGCTTTCGGGTCAGGATTGGAGCATGTCTTCCGAATGTTTATATTGACAAAAGCCACGGGCCCCCATTAATAATGTATCACAGCCGCTCACAAAGCGAAACACTTTAGCCGCGCCGTGTCTGTCGCCGGCTACGAAAAATGGCCGTCGTAAAACTGAATATTGTACGAAATTTTTCACGTATGCTTCCCACTGAACCCCATCCCCTCGTCGACTCATCCCTGTCTGATTTTTTGAGGAAATAAATCCGATTTTATACATTCTGCCACTACCCCTACTGTACTCACATCCACGGCATGTGTGATGCGAAAGCATTACGGAGATTGCATACATCTGTGTAAACTCGTATCCAAGGATTATAATAATATCTGTCGATATAAAGTCGAACGTGATAGAGAGGACTTCGGATAAAACGATTTTTTATGAGACGGGGTTGGCTATAAATGTTCATATACCGGTTTGATTAAAAATATCGCACTCAAAATATTTTACATATGTAACTGAATAAATTATTTAATATTAATGGGATTATATGAATATTTATAACATTCCACTGAAATTTAGAAATATATTTAATAAAAAATTATAGTGAGAATGTATAGGTAAAAGTATCAATTTAAAAATCTATACATGCAATAACAATAATGTTTATGGCAGAGGTCGGCAAATCTATAAGGTAAAAAAGCCAAATATCAACAGTACAACGACTTCGATTTTTTCAGGACTTCTAACCGATATTTTTATTTAAATTAACACTTATTTATCAGTTCGGTTTAGTGGGTAAATAATGGGTAAAAAAATAAAAAAATATTTTCCAGCATAATTTAGAACATTACTATCCTTCCTTTGTAATAGGCATAATAAATTAATTGATACATTATTATAAATAATAATAATAATATATAAATAATATCAATTAATGGTATTAATTCAAACAATTCTTATATTCAGGGTCAAAGTGTGCAAGATTCGAACGATATTTTGAACCCTTTTTTCTCGATATGAGGTAGAAAAAACATCGCGCATGTGCAAGTGCGAGCGAGAAAATATATTGTGCTATGCAAGTGGAGAAATCACATGCGCCGAGCCGGAAACGTGTCTCAGTCGCGGTGGAACATCGTCGAGTTTTTAAAAAAAATTTTGAGAAGACACGTGTCTCTATTTTAGATTGACATTAGAGATGACACATGCCTTAAGTACAGTTTTTTCCTAAAATTGATTGCATTCCTTTTTTATTAATTCAATTTTAAAATTTGACGTGTGTGAAAAATTATGACGCCCGTAATGTACTTAAACCGATATTTTTTTTGGTTCGGTTCCGTTGTTCGTTCCGACTTAAAAATAAGGGTTTTTCAGGTTAGGTTAGGTTCCGCTTCGAAGTCTTAAACTGAAATTTCTTAACAAGAACCCTGATTAAAGTCGGTTAAACTACCAAGTTTTTACTCTTCACTTATTTTCCTGATTTTTCTGATTGAAAATTGTTTTAAAATACTATTAAATTAAATAAAAAAATGTATTTTAACACATTCGTGAAGAGTCTTGCATATGCAGTCATTTTTTTTTTACGCGTGGGACACGAGTGCATTTGGCAGATTTTCGTCTATATGTCGAGTTTGTGTGCAAGTTAGAACTTTCAACCCGATACACATTTTTAGTTACTGAGTCTCATTAGCCAGGGTTTTTATGAATTGTGTCAATTATTAATGTCCCAGGGCATGCGCTTTTATTTTTCAAGTGTCCCCGAAAGTGTTAAACACGTCATTCGTGGAAGAACCACACTCAAGAAGCTAAAAAGCCGCACGTGGCTCGAAAGCCGCATTTTGGTCTAGATATTATTTTATAAATTAATTAAGAAATCATACTAATAACAAATTAACTTAACAATGTTATTATCAATCCTTTGAAGGATCTTAAGCCAAAATAAATTATTCCATCCCTTTATCTCTATCATATGTTAAATTATCTTATTCAATCTCAATGCATAGTGTTATTTTTTATTTTCAACTAAACGGCTTTGACCCATTTGTAATTTCGCGCCGAAACACGGATTTATTTACGTTGAAAAATACGTTCTAGGAGTGAGCGCTGTAGGAGTGACTGTCGAACTTGTTATAAAAAATCACGGTATGGCGGAGAGCGTTATATGAGGTTTATTGTATATTTTTCTCAGGTTTTTCACTTTGAAGTAGTCATAGAAATTACATATATTTATAATATATTCAACATTTATACAAATAATGTCACGTGATACGAATGTTTACATTGTATCCATTGTATTATTTCATTTTTCCACGAAAAAAATACAATTGAATACGCTTTTCTCAAAAAAAAAATGATACGCTTTCCTAGAAGAAAATAAAAATAAAATTGTGGTCGGATCGTTTCCGTATTTGCTTTGCCATTTTTTACGTCTAAAATATGACAAATTTAAAAATTCCGTATACTGAAGTAATCCTAAAAATCCATATATTTATCCAAATATTAAAAAAATATATTATACATCCGCACCACTCAATACTTGAAACGTTGACATTGTGAAATCAATCGAAGTTGGCAATACTGAGGATC
>JAGXCT010036249.1:3449-57787 GCA_022495035.1 Philopotamus ludificatus
TATCTTTGAAATTCTGCCATGCTTGTATAAAATTTCCGTGGTTTTGAATCAAAATACTCTAAAAAGGCGAGCATTTGCAGTTTTAAATTTTTTGTCTTTCAAAAAATATTGAATCGGATGAACAGATGGAAATCTGAAAGTGCCAGATCTATTGAATATGGTGGATGCAATAAAGTTTCCAGAGCCATATTGTAAAGACGGCTAGTACTGACTGGAGCGCAAAAACACCAACGCTAAGAATCGCGACGATGGGAATGCCTACTCTACCGCAGAATACTGTGCGCCTATATGTCAACAGCCAACACACCCCAAGAATAGATATAGAACTGCATAAGGTAATGACAATTATCTCGGGTTGTATAAGGTCAACCCCCCCTTTGGATTGCTACAATATTACCCTCTGTAACATTGTGCCGGCAGACTTGTGACGTAAAGCTGCCTTTAGGAAGCTATGGGAGAGATATCCAGGAAGCGATAAGAGATATATGACCTCCAACACCTTCCCCCAGCCAGGCTGAAATCAAGAAAACCCCAATGCACCTCAGCTATTCAAATCATACTAACCCGGAACCCGGTAACAATATAGCGGAAAAGATGGAAAGAAACGACATTGGAAAACAAGATCATCGTTGATCCAACCAGCGCCCCAGCCGAGTTCCTTCAATCGCGGAAAAAATGGTGCTGACTTAACTGCATCCGCACCGAGCACGGCCGTTGATGGCAACTGAACAAAAATGCGACTGCGGAGCACCGATACAAACCATGCTCCACATAATGAACGACTGCCCACTGAGAAGGCTTAGCGGAGGCATCCTCGACTTAATACAGCCGACGATCAGGCTCAACATTGAGATCTGAATAGGATAGCAGACAGAGTAGCTCGCCGCAGCATGGCCACAAAAGGATAATGTCCTGGATAACCATGGCTATAAAAGGGTAACCTCCCGAATTCCCGAGAGCCAACATGCTCGCTGCTCCGACTTTTTAATGACCCGGTAAAAAACACTTTCTGTCTCTGTCATCAGTAATTGGTGTAGAGAAGTGACTATTTCTGGCTAGATTGGCCCAGCTCCCCAGCCATCCAAAGGCAAATGCCGGGATAGTAGCTTGAGCCGTTTCCCACCACATTACCACTCCCTACAAATTCACCCCGCCCTTTAGGTCTGAGGCCGTAGTGATGCATTTCTCATTTCAAAGTAATTATATCTCGAAGAAACGGATGGTTTTGTTCCTTTTCTTGCAATAATTTGCATATGTCGGGTCGTTCTGCTTTATTGCGTTCAGACAAATCGTCAGAACCCAAACACCTTGTCTTTAAATTTTTCCTATATTGTTTAGACATCTTTGAAAAGTAAACTAGGATACGCCGATCTTATTCGATAATTCGCGGATAGTCATCATTGGCTTTACTTCGATTTCAGTTTTCAAAGCCACTTCATTTATTTGTTCACCAAATCACATCAATTCGTATTCCAAATCAATGTTTCAGAATTCAATATTGGCATTCCCTGACATCCAATATATCGCCATAAATAAATAGATAGCACAAATATTTCTCATGGCTTCACTGAAGTTTTTTTCATGTGAAACTGCATCAGCATGCAACTCCACAAATGTTGTTTTGACGGACATACTTCCATCATTATTCCTGGACTTGAGAAAAGCTCAAAGCAATATTCGAAAAGTATACTGTTAAATGTTTACATACTTTCCAAGATGACGTGTCGAATATTACTGTTTATGAAATCACATTTCGAAAATGCGACATTAATTCTAGGTACCCGTAATAAATAGTGATTATTAATTTGAAGAGAATTACCTTTGGGTAAGCCGAGTGTTGAAAGATACATGGATATCGATAATGTCACTACAACTATTCTGTGTTTTAGCACGTCCTCCAAAGTCGGCAATTGAAAACTCCTCCGTCCGCCGTTCATCTCGATCAAACAATACTGAAACGCACATACAAAAATATTAATTAACAAAATTATGAGCTATAGAACTCTAATTTAAATCAACATACCTGTTGAACAATTTCGTCTACGGTTGCAACCCATCTCTTGTGATAATAAATTCGCAACGGACGTGCATCGGTTACGCCCGTTTCCAACCACGGATGCAAATAGTCCTTAATGTAAAGATCTGCCGCTGAATTGGAATGAGTACAAATCAAAATTTTGGCCTCCGGTTGCAATAATAACTGTTTAATAGCCTGTAAATATAAAAATCGACATTGAAAAATATATTATTTAAAATATGGCAGATGAATAAAAATAAAATTACTCACTTGTGCCAACGTATAAGTTTTTCCAGTGCCAAACGGTCCGATAATCAATATCGGCGGAATCTCCATTCCACCCGGAGCCGTGATGGCGAATACGGCTTCTTTCTGTTTAACATTCAGTCTAAAATCTAGCGATTCCTCCGCTTGTGTATTCGCATAATTCTGAGGAATTTCAGGTTCTAAAGCCGTATCCGGGAATATTAATCTATAATCTGTAATTCTATCGATGGCGTAATGCCATTCACAATACGTTAAACGATTCAGTTGAAATTGTATGTCGGATGCAAACTCGGTGTCGGCCCTCATTCCCAGCTCTCGCACACATAAAGCCGACAGTCGTAAATAGATCATATTCTTGCCTTTGTCCTCTATCAGAGCTTCGTATACCCTGCGTTTCACTCCGCCCGCGATGGGAGTCGAAGATGCCAAAAGTACAGTGGTGCAATTATTAAGTATAAGTCGACCGGCAGAAGTGTCTTCGGAAACGTCTTTGCCCAGCGTAAGTAAAGCAAACAATTCGCCGGAATGTGCATATTTTGCCGTGGACGTAGACATCCCCGAGGGAGCTAATAAGTAACTAGGAGCTACGCGCAGTCTACATGTAAGATTATATCTTGCGACTTGTTCACATCGTGCTAATTCTTCTACTGACAACAATTCATGCATACGCGCTCTATAATTATTTTTGGTCAGGTTCGTCTCCGTGACCGTGGCCTGTGTCACAAATATATTATTCGGTCTGGGGGGAGGATACGAACTGAGGAGATCTCTGTCCCGTTCGCAAGCCTCTCTTCCGTACGGGGTCGCAAGACCGGGATAAACGGGCGAACTGAAAGCAACGACTTCAGCATTATCGGTGTCCCATCGCTTTGTCGACGACAAAACTATTTCTTTTCTAATTTCCTTTATTTTATCCGCGTCCGTCACCGGTACGACGTCGACGCATAAATGTTTCACGAGTACCGGCTCAATACCGAGATCAAAAACAACCGACTGTCGGAATGTTCCGTATATGTCCGTTGAAAAAACTACTTTTATACGGTGCTCTAATACTGGTCCCCGTTCTAGATCTACGGTTTTTTCGGTGCTGGACGTGACCCACTCCTGATCCGATTGTATATCCGCCTCGATAATTTTTTGACCGTCTCTGCCTTTCTTGTTCGGTTTGGGTTCTCCGGGAAATATTTGTTTGAGCGTGAAATGGTTTCTGTGAGCATCTTGTAACAAAGCAACAGCTTTGAGAAGCCTCCTCGTCTTCAGCACAAACACCCATTCACGCTTGCTAACTTTTGACGATACAGTAGTGATTAGTTCCGTTGAGCAAGAATCCTCTATGCCGTCTAATTTTTCGCGCATAACCTTTTCCGGAGACGTCGCTTGAACCCATTTATCCAATAACTGTTCCGTATAACTTTTTCCATATAAATCTTTCTCGCACGCTCTCTGCATTTTCATCTTTCTATATTCAAATCTGCAAATAAATAAAAACACATTAATTTTTAATCGATATTGAAATATATTTTAAAAAAATACTAACCGTTCTTTCCACTCGGTAAATTCTTCGTTTCCGTGAGCTTCCACGCATTGTGCTCCATAGCGACACACCTTATTTAAATCCCAGCTCACACATCGTACGTAGCTGTCGGATGAGTATCCCCTCGGAGGTGGGCGCCATTTCCAATCTCGCCCTGCGACAAAAATAAACGTCATTAATTTATAACACGGTTCAAAATTTAATCCAAGCAAATTTCAATGATACCGGTTTCACACTCGTTTTCCATAAAAATAATTAAAAAATATATTGAACTAAATCAAACATGAAATAATGGAACTAATATACAACAATAATACTATGAACTGATGATTATATTGTTTCCGCAGTTTCAAATGTAAATACAAATCAGAATCACGTTCAATGCAATGTTTTCGAAGACATGAATGTTTTAACAACAATATTTATTCCACAAACATCATATGACATCAATATAAATGCATAAAATAATTTAATTACCTTAAATATGCAACATTACTAAATTAATTGTAACTCTTACATTTTAGCGATTTAATAAGCTCTAACTGGCAATGAGTAATCAAAAATTAAATTATATTCTTAATATACATACATAAAGATCACAATAATAATAGCGTAAAGGATTTTATTCATCCAATTTTTTTAAATATACTTTAACTCTATATTATTGATACAAATAGTATTGCAGAAATTCATTAAACATATACGATAATATTATCCTAATAATGCATTACAGAATAAAGACAAATTCCATATAATATATAATGTGACATATGCTGAAAGACATCAATGGATTTCCAAAGAATCCTGTAAACGTAACTCTGATATGATTACAGGTATTATTAAACAAAATTTATTCTCGGTAATCTATATTTTACAGCGATATCAATGACATACCTTATCTTTGATTCATGTTATTTCTCATATTTCACAGATGGTTTATAAATATTTAAATACACCATATCGGTTAATCGATTCTTCACACGATTCGGCAATTTCAAATCATCTCGCAATAAGTGTTAAGAAATACCCAACAATGACATTTCCTAGCTTAACCCATCCGTCACGGAGGCTCAAAAAAACCGCGTTGTCCGGAGTCTCTCAGATTCCCCGAGCATTTCAAGTCAAGATATTGATGAATTCTTCATCAAAATCTCTATATCTTTAACAAAAAAAATGGATTTTTTAACTAATCAATATGATACATAAATGACAACGCTCTCGGTTATGTCTCGCCGCAGACTAAGCTCTTGCAGCACGTGTCACTCGCACTCAGTATATCAAACCGGATGTAATCGAGAAAAACAATGCACAGACTACAAGTTTGGTAATGTAACTCTTTCTGAGCTATACATTCTTAAAATATGGGCTTTCATGGGCACTTTTCTCCTAAGTACTTCTTCAAGCTCAGTTTCTTAAGTCCATTATTAAATTTTAATCAATTATATATCATCATTATCATAGGCGCAAGCAATAGCCCTATTGTAGAGCCCTGGCTTCTTCAGTATACAGTCCAACCACCTCAGTTTTCGTATATTTTTTGTGCTTAAAAACTACTGTGGAATGGGAAACAAATGAAAATCAGAAGGAACGAGATCCAGAGGCATCTGGCACAAGTTACCGCCGTACTTATTGACAGGTAACATCGTTTTTTCTGGACACAAACCAACTCGGACCTGTCTCTGTTGTAGTTGTCTTTTATTTATTCAATGCCTTTTGCGTTTCTTAGAGCACTTAGAGCACATCTCGTCCCCCATAACAATGCCCAAGAAACGTAAGAGTTTTTAGTCAAAGCGAACGGGATGACACGTTGCATGCGATTCATCAGCAGTAATTAACGCAGCACCCATCGTCTTAATTTTAAAACTTTCCCAATCGCTTACAGATGCCAATACACAGTTTAATGAGTTGGTCCAAGTGTATTTGCTAATATTATCAATGGAGAGGCCTGGATTTATCTCCAATAAATTTTGTAAGACATTGCTATCTAATGTTTAGGCCTTCTTCAACAGTTATCTCTGTATACATTATATTTTACTGGCAGAAGATTTGCCATTTTTGAAAAAAAATAAGAATATGTGTCTAATTGTTGATTTGTTACCATTTTGAGTTTTTTTTTTCCGGAAACTAATACACGTGCATTTGCCAAGACTACTTCAAATAAACTGAACAATGGTTGTTCAATAGTGAATGGCAATAAAGAATAATACCAACTTGCCGGCCACATTATTTTATTACGTTTTCAAAACTGGTGCAAAAACGGAACGTATTTTTGGCACTTTTCCGTGTGCCAAACATGTGGACAGGTGCTCTCAGATCTATCAGAGTTCTGCTGATAGATCTGTTAAATTGTCGTTTTTCCGTAGATGCTTTTATGTGCGATTGTCGGCTTGATTCACTCGGTAGTCTCAACCAGGCATTACTTTAAAATAAATAAAATAGGAATTCAATAACATTACAACAAAGACGCAATTTTCCATCACTTAAAAAAAACAGCTGAGTCATGAAAATTGCGATATAGTTGGAAACAATAGTGCTTTTCATTTCGTTATCAGCGAATGTTACAAACGAATTATCAAATTATTGACTATTGTTAATTCTCAAAAACATACGTAGATATCACGAAATATATGAACGTAACATATTTTGCAATGTAAAATTCTGATTACTATATATACGTATGTAATACTTTGAAACGCAAAAATAAAACCAAGGAAACTTGATGTGATTAGAAAATGACAGCCAAATTACAAACCGTCATGTTTCAACGCAGATTTTGTTTTGATATTATTTATACAAGTCCAGACCGAATGAGAGAAGACAATAAAAGATTCGCATTATATTGAATTGGAGAGACTATTAATTTTAACTGCAAATTATGAATGAGCCATGATGAACAAGGTTCATACCATGAGACGTTAAAGTTCACTCTTTGGACCTCATATTTATTACGGTTGTTTATGTGATGACTATCGAGGTGTACCATTAAAATATTAAATATAAATTCGTGACTATTAAATCCAGTACAATAGGGCCTCGTTTAAGGGTTCATCGATTAACGCTGATTCTAAATAAAATGGTCTACTCGTAGCCTTAAAAAATGCAGTATTTATTTGCTCTCGTGCATCATGTTCATTAGCAATGAGACGGTGTCCACGCTATTAATACGATTGGGAGTGCTGCGTAAACCGTTAATTTATTATTAAATACCTCGTTTATAATGTTTCATTTAACACATTGTCGTATAAGACACCTAATGAGGCCTCACTGTGCCATTTTATTTTTTTACAATTTAAAATAATTAAAATCACGGAGTATTTTTTATATTAATAATTAGTCATCGTCATCATATGCGCAACAACCCTAGTGTAGAGCCCTGGCCTCATACAACATCAATCTCAATCTCATCTGAGCTGACAGCATGCCGCTTCATCTTCCAGTCAGTCTCAATGATGCAGCGTCCCTCTGCATACAGTCTGACAACCTCGGCCTAGGTCTTCCTTTCTCTTCAGGGACATGAAGGTTTGTTGATCATAACCCTTTTCGTTGGCTGACTGTCCTGCATCTCTGACATGTGGCATGTGGCCGGTATATCCCTGTATAGTCACCGCAGCTCCTCATTGCTTCGACCACACCATTCCCTGTTGTCGAATACAGCTCCAAATATCCCTCTCTAGGATATCTAATTGTTGCTCATCCTGCTTTATCAGAGCTCAACATTTAGACCCACATGTCAAGACGGGCTTGATGAGGGTCCTGTATAGCATGACTTTTGTCTTCATTGAGAGGAATCTTGACCATAGATGCTTTTAAAATCGAATGTAGCAACCAGTTTGCCACCATAATTCTTCTATTATTTATTTTATTTAAGTGGTCTTTTAAACCGAGGCGGGTC
This sequence comes from Philopotamus ludificatus, assembly GCA_022495035.1. Taxonomy (NCBI): domain Eukaryota; kingdom Metazoa; phylum Arthropoda; class Insecta; order Trichoptera; family Philopotamidae; genus Philopotamus; species Philopotamus ludificatus. Next base: position 11,160 of record JAGXCT010036249.1, read on the forward strand.
TTTGCCACCTGGAGGACACTACGCGATCTCCAACAGAGACGCATCCAACTCAACCCTGAGGCCAGGATAGCGCTGGTTGTCCGCCAGGTTATCTAGGCTCTTCTAATATGGATCAGATCGTCAGTCATAAGCCCGGACGCCGAGATGTCAACACGCAGATTGTAACAATAATAATCGGACGTAGTTAGGGCTGAGTCGTATTTACTTTACCGTATGAACGGATGCTACAGGCACCTCAGGTAGTACATCCGTCACCGAATCAGCACATAAAGCGGCCTAGGTTCCTCATAGTTCCGTAAAATCTAGGAAATCATGATTAAGCCCGACGGCGATCGCGACATCATCCAATACTGACATGCGACAACACTCGGCTCGACTTCTTTGGCTTTCCAAATTGGTTTCGTTATCTTTTGTTATTAGTGAGCCGAGTTATGTAAATTCCTGGACGGCTTTGAAGCCAAAGTAATTTGTAATTAGTCAGTTTTGTAAAAATATTTGAAAAAACCATTGATTTTTATCGTTTTAACTGTTGCTTTTAGATGATGCTCTAAATTCTTCCAATGTAAAAATTTAATTTTCAAGATTTTTAGGTAAATCCTGCTGTAAAGTTTGGAAAGTTCTCTTGATATGAGTATCAGACTGGTATACTCTGATCAATTCCAGTAGAGTAATGAATAACGTCTTTACTCGCCACGACTTTCAAGTCCAAACAAAGGAAGATGATTCGATTTAGGATAATTATCTCCAAAAATCAAACTGATTACGGCAAACACAAGCAAAATACAAAGGGACTGCTGATCAATTGACTCTTCCAATGCTTTAAGGATAAATGATTTCATCTAAACTACAAAATGGAATATGAATTCTATGCTGCGGACAAGAAAATGGAAATAAATTGAAGTATACGTCTACAGGGTAGACTGTTTAGGATGAGGCGAAAAAAGGCTGGCAATAGATGGCTAAAGACGAGCCGAATTAGAAGTCAAATCTTATCCTGAGATGTAGTGCCGAGGAAGAAATGATACTCCCATCGGCTGGTGACTTTAGTTTCTATCATACATATTTCAAAGATGATTAGAGAATCCTAAATTCTTCAGAGACCTTTAAAAAAAAAGAACAAAGAATGCTAGAAAACAAAAAAGTCTTAAATAAATACTAAACTGTATCATGTGTCTTTGGTAAAGTTTTACTACATACGAGTGAAGAAAAATTGGTCGAACTTTCAATGGAGTTAAACGTGAAAGTAAGAAATTAGGACTCCAGATGAATATTTCTTAAACCATGCTGATGATAGCTGATTGAAGAAGCAATCAGCTATCCAGATCCGCTAATCTTCTGTATCTGGAGAGGGTCGAAGAATTTGCTATCTTATATTTCTGTTCCTTTCGAGTAACGGAAATCGTGATCCAAAAATAAGAAAGTGAATAGGGATGACTGAAAATGCAATGTCAAAGTTATGAAAAATTTTGGAAAAATAGGTACATATTCAAAAAGATAAAAAAAAACATTTGGTTCAGATTTTTAATAATTAAGAGAAAATAGTAATTTTTCTCATACCGAATGAGAAGAATCTTCTCATGCTCGCAATATTAAACTCCTTACTGAACTTTTCACTCGGATTTCTTCTAGCCTTGAAATATATTCAATATCTCAGCTAAAGCAATGACTTATTTCCTTGGAAAATTTTATTTAGTGAAAATAATTCACGGCATAAAATGTGAGGATAAAAACTACCATTGACTGATCAGCCAGTGTTGTGTTTAGTTTGGAAATCAGTGGAGAAAGCATTATGAACAATAAATAGACATCGTAAACTTTTACGCTAGCTTGCAGCCAAAGTTTTTGTCAACAAATATTTGAAAAAAACCATCAATCGTAACAAATGCATAAAATAATTATATATATTAATAATAAATTATGGATAAAACAAAAGACAAGATCACAATTTTAATTATTATTTAATTATATTATAATAGCCGAGACTATACACAAAGAACGATGGATCAGAATTCCACGCGTAAATATTATTAAATGCAAGCGATAAATTTAAAACTGGAATGCGTCGACTTCCTCGCGTTAGTGAAACACATGCGGGGGGAACATTATTTATGAAATAGGTCACAATTCTCGGTTTAATCGATTGAAAACATTATTTGTACGTAATTTGATAGATTTATCCTCTCTTATCTATTGTAAGAATTTGCGACAAAGATAGATTTATAATTTATCAAAAACAACGTTATCTAACAATGGAATGCCATTTTTTTTATATGCACATTTAACACGTTAATGATGAGAGAGGAATGTCAGATATATGGTGTCGAATTTGATATAGATTTTTATTCTTCGATTACATATTATTTTTAACCGTATTTAATCTATTAATTTATCACCAGCTCCGGCAAGAACTTCATATCTATCGAGAGAAAACAAAAATGCTTCACGTCGACATGAAAAGTGTTTGTAAGTCTCGACGGTGAACAAGATTTGTAAGAACAAGGACTACCGTTGAAACATATGTCGGGGAATAACATATTTTTGAAACCGTTGCAGACCTGTCAGTCCCAATCTGGGAAGCGACTGATTTATATAAAGATGCTGTGCTAGAACTGTCACATATTTGTACATTTTTAATGCTAAAGCGATGAATATTTCGGTGTTTACACGGAATGCTCGAATCGTCGACGGTCGAGGGTCAAGTGTTAACCTAACAAACGGACATATAGAGCGCGATTTATCAACAAAGAGACGATCGTATACCTTCGTCCGACATGACGACAGCGTGATGCTGCGCGCTGGTGGCGTGCGCGCGGAGGGCAGCGCGGTCGCAGAAGGTGAGCGCGCAGTCGGCGCAGACGGGTATCGCCGCGCCCGCGGGGCCCGCGCCCGCCGCCCCCCGCCCCGCCCGCCGCCCAGCCCTCGCGCGCCGCGCCCACTCGCGCCGGCCCGGCAGCGCCGCGGCCATGCCCCCTGCCTACCGCCCGGCCATCTTGGGCCGGCCCGCCGCTCTTGTTGTGTCTGTGTTTACCCTTCAGCCAACATCACACTCGCGGCCGACGCGTCACTACCTTTCTGCCAGTTGATAATGCCCGCTAAGCCTCCCCCCTCCCATTATTCGAATCGAACGCCGAGATTTTATAAAAAAATCTAAATTAAATCTGCGACATAATATTTTGTAAACAAAAATAGGGTATATTTATACTAATAGAGTATTAAAAAATAGTATATACATATATATTTTTTAATACTCTATTAGTATAAATATACCCTAATAGAAGGTCGCTTTTTAAATTTATTTCGAGTGACTTCTCCAAATGAATTAAGTAAAGTATGTTGTCGCATTGTTTTTATATCCATAATCAGTGCCGTGGCTAATGGGTATCATACAATCAGTAAATCTATGAATTCTGGTAACTCTTCGTGACTCTGGCTAGGGAGAAAGTAGTGTCTCTAACATTACCCCTGTAATTTTAGATTATTTATCGAACATTTAAATAGACGGACGACGCGTTGGAATTTTTCTGTCATGTTATGTCATTCATCGTCAAATAAATAAATGTCGTTTATTTCACCATTACGTTGATCTCTACGTTCATTCGACCCTTTGAGATAAATAATATATAAATAAAAAAATAAGCGTCGTATACAATTAAAAAATAATCACATTATTTTTCCCAGTCGAACCAATGTATTTTTTTTAATTGAACCGAAACGAAAAAAATAACGGTTACAAGAACTATTATATATATACGTAAGCGCCCCAACTATCCAAATAAAAACTATAGTGTCCTTAATTAGAGCTTTTTTTATTTCTTTAACATAGCGTACTAGCTGGAAGTATTCCGTTCTTTTGCAAGAATGTTACACCCATATTTTTAGTAAAAGGCAGAGTGAATTATTAAGTTTAATTATTTCATTTTATTTTGAAGAAGCAGTGAAAATGTATGAGGGGTTATGATAGATTGGAGTTCTGGAGAAGTGCTCAATTTAGGTTTTTTCTTTTATTTTTGCCGATTGAAATGAGTATTTGTGGAATATATAGGAATGTACTTATTTGATTTATTGCAATTTTATAATAAAACATCTTTAGATAATATTTAGCATCTTAAAAATAAACTATATTCTTAAAAATGATTATACAGAAAGTAAACCAATATAGATTTTTTCATAACAGGCAGACTCCATGGCTATTGTGTAAAAAATATATAGCCGACAAATAAAAATGGGAGACACGTTCCAATAATTAAAATGAATTTATAAGTTTTTATTTGCAATTAAAATTATTTTTGATTTCGATTGGTTTTTATTTCGTCGATCCTTCACATCTTCACAATTTCCCTTATTTCACCGAACGCGTCTAGAACAACAATAGTTGGTTATATTATCAAGTGCCAAATTTATTCGTGAGCTAGATTGAAGAACAGAATCATTTCCCGGTCTGGCCCACCACATAAAAAAAGCCATCGATTTGTGAGATTGTCACTATAGTTAGGAACGAAACAAAGAGTTGAAGATAAGAGATTGAAATTAGGCGAAACATTTAAAACGACTCCCTAGCATTTATTTTTAATCAATTAGGGCACAGTGACCTAAGTGAAATAATAAATTTCCATGGACCAGATTTTTTTATTTAAATACTGTTAAACATAAAAACGATTAAAAACAATATATTTATTTATAAATTAAAAGAAAATCTCTTATTTGAGTCGATTTACAGTTAAATATTATATTGTACATTTATTAGTATACAATAACTATTAACCCTTTTACCGTTAAGAGAAATTTACATAATCACGATGAGTAAGAAGTTGTCACGCCGATGAGAAAATAGCTGGTAATGTGTTAAATTAATTTGGTAAACAAAAATATAAAGTGTTGCCATATACGTTTTAAATTAACATGTGACTCGACTGTAGTTGGCCTAAAACAGTACAAAAGTCGGTCAATAAGCGCGCCAATTTGCTGTCAAATCCGTCACTTTAAACGTCAGATGGTAATACTACCAAGATGGAACTATCGCAGGACGATGACTTCAAGAAATCATACACAAAATATAAGTATATTGTAAAACACTGGGAAAAAAAGTTTTTGAAGGGTAATGGCAGAGTACCGTCGAAATATGACATCAAGGAAGCCGATAGTAGAGTGCGAGAAGCTTACAGCCGCTACTACCATCTGAAGTCACAGATGCTAGAGGGTGCCCTTGAAGGAATGCTCCCCTGCTCGCCTCCAGCGCCCGCCCCCACATCGCCGCCCTTTCTCTCCCAACTTTCTCCACAACCCGAGCCGCTTTGCCATCTCCCCTCTGTCTCAGAGATTCAGCAACTCGTCGCTACTAACATAAGTCAAGAAAAGGAAGAGGATATTTCGGAAGAACAAAATATTTCCAATAAAGTCTGGGGAAAGCACTTAAATAAAAAGATGTCTGAAAAAAAAGTTGCAGAAAAAAAACCTACCAGCAATACCCCCGAAATGACACAAAAACTATTCAAAAGCTGGAGTTTCAACAAGAGAAACCCTCGGAAATTAGTTTCTCTTAAAACGCAACGAACAGCTGATTCTACTCTGCAACTCTCACAACCTGCCGAAGACACAATTACCCCAGATGCTGACACAGATCTCTCGTTGAATTTGAAAAATGATTCATTATCAGAAAGCGGAATATTTGATCAATATTTTACTGAAAAGAAAATCATCAACACAACCAAGGAACTGTTCACTCCGCTAAATCCTATAAAATCAATGGCAACATCATCAATGCCTCGTGTTAGAAATATTGATAGTAACTGGTTGGAACGATGCAATGAAAATCTTTCAAGCAATGATATAAATAACGAAGAGCACCTAAAAAATAATTTTAACCAATCCTCACAAGCCATCGATCAGAAAGTAACCAATAATTACGGTTTAAGAAATCTGAATATAAATCTATCGCCATCGATCGCTAATGAATTTTTATCGACTGATTGTATTGAAAATAGTGAATCTGAAAATGACGAAGCGATAAAAAATAATACTTACATAAAAATTAAACCTGTCATAAAAAGACAAAAAATCGAAGCAAAATCGGATGAGAAAATTGAAAATAATTCTGTTGAGAGTATCACACCTGAAAAACCTAAAAGAAAAACGAGGATGAAAGGAAAACCAGTTAAAAATAAACGCGTTAAAAAATCAAATAAGAGTGATGTACCATCAAAGGAGCAAAGTGAAATGCCCGATAATGATTTTTATGAATTAGGGGGTGATAAAGTAGATATGCCCAGATTTATCATTAATTCATCCGTATTTAAAGAGACGACATCCAATCTAGTGGATGGTTTGACTAAAGCCATAGCGCTGCCTAAAGGTTTCAAAAAGTCGAAAAATGATGAAACTTTATCATCCAAGGAAGATAGCCTGCAAAGGAAGCTAAACGACGGCAGCATCAACGATAATTTTGTTCGGATCAACATAGAAAAGAAGGTATTCGTCAGAGGTAAAAAAACTATTAACTATTCGAAATTTAAAAAACAGCAATGGAAGAATAAGAAAAAAGCTCTCAACGAACTGGGCCCGGAATTTCCAGAAGGTGGCATATTAAAATGTTTTAAATGCGGCGAGACTGGCCACTTTTCCCGCTATTGCCGAGCACATAAAGGAAACGATCTGCTTCCTTTGGAAGACTCTGCCGAGAAATCATCTCATTTATCGCTACAAGAAATGGAAAATTCATCCCAAAAAGAAAACATCACTCAAAATGAAAACATACTATTTGAAACTATCAACAGTATTCCGAATGTGGATGAAATTCTTGATAACCTATCCGTTAAAAAAGTAATACCAAATTCACAGCCATTACCGGAATCGTTCCTAAAACTTTTGGCTGCACCTATCAATAAATCAAACGGTCAAAAATCGATAGAGCCGATTTACTCACTGACTTCGGAACATAATTTAATCGACACTCCGACGGAAATATATGAGTCTTTGAAACAATTCGGTCACGAAAACTTCAGAAGTGGACAAGAACAGGCAATCATGAGAATTTTATCCGGTCTTTCAACGCTGGTAACATTATCGACCGGAAGCGGAAAGTCTTTGTGCTATCAATTGCCTGCGTTTATTTACGCCAAGTATAATAAATGCATCACCCTCGTTATATCTCCTCTGGTATCGTTAATGGAAGACCAAGTCGTGAATATGCCCGATTTCCTGCACGCCGGATGTTTGCATACGAATCAAACGCCCGTTCAGCGCCAAAAAATAGTAGATCTCATCAAAGAGGGTCAAATTGATATTTTACTCATATCTCCGGAAGCGATTGTATCGGGAGAGCGTTCCTCCGGATTCGGTGGATTGCTAAAACAATTGCCACCTGTAGCGTTTGCATGCATTGACGAAGTCCATTGTGTGTCTCAATGGAGTCACAATTTCCGTCCGAGTTATTTGATGATATGTCGAGTGTTGCGAGAAAAACTCGGCGTCAAATGTATCTTAGGACTGACGGCAACCGCTACCACATCATCGACGAATAGTATAGTCGAGCATATCGGCATATCAGACGGACTCAACGGAGTCATAACCAATATGCCCTTGCCGAATAATTTAATTTTAACGGTATCTACGGATGATAGACGTGATCACGCCCTATTGGCGCTGCTTAAATCGGAGCGATTCGAAAAATGCAATTCGATTATTGTGTACTGCATTAGGCGCGACGAATGCCAGCGTATAGCCGGATTAATCCGAACAACGCTACAGGATTCAAACGAAGTGTTATTACATACCGTAGTGGAGAAATCTACGAGAAAAAGGAAACGCTATAATTGGTTCGCCGAATCGTATCATGCGGGCATGTCCGCTGCTAAAAGGCGGAAAGTTCAAGAAGCGTTTATGAGCGGCGAATTGAAGATTGTCGTTGCAACGGTGGCTTTCGGTATGGGAATAAACAAATCCGATATTCGTGGAGTGATACATTTTAATATGCCGAGCAGTTTTGAATCATACGTCCAAGAAGTGGGCAGGGCCGGAAGAGACGGTCTTCCAGCTCAGTGTCACGTGTTCATCGATCGAGATTGCAAAGACAAGCACGAGTTACTGCGTCATATTCATTCAAACTCCATTGAAAGGCATATGATTCGAAAACTGCTGCAGAAAATTTTCATACCTTGTGCATGCAAAGCTATGAAAATGAATAGCGGCAATGAAGATACGACCGATTCGAACATGCTTAAATGTCAGGGTCACGAAGTTGCATTTCCAGTTGATGAAACCGTTCAAGAATTAGATATACCCGCTGAAAATATATGTACTCTACTATGCTATCTAGAATTGCATGCTAATAAGTATATTAAAATTTTAAGCAATGCATATATCTCGTGCAAAGTTATTTCATATGGAGGCTTTTCTGCATTGTTACAAGCGGCTCAGAAATGTCCCCCCCTAGCGATGGCTATCGCTCTCGAGAAGAAGAAAGGTAATACGTTTCAAAACGTGGGCACATTCGAATTTCCCGTGATTGACATTGCTGCAGCCGTCGGTTGGGAGAGTGGGCTCGTGAAATATCATCTGAAAAATTTAGAATGGGAGACTGAAAACGGAAGACCAAAACGATCGCTACTCCGAGTCGAATATAACACATTGGGATTCAGAGTGATGGCTCCAGGCGATCTCGATTCTACGCAGCTCGACGTAGCATTAGATTCTTTATATGAAAGGACACAACTACAAGAAAGGACCATGCTGTGTCAGCTACAGGAAGTATCAAAAATGTTAAAAGAAGTTTCATATCCCAATATAAACGATTGCAACATTTTTGAAAAGGCGACTGTTTACACAGAAAATTCTGACAAACTAAAACAATATATTCATAAGTACTTTTTACGTGATTCTATTACTGACGATTTTGAACACACGGAATACAAAACGATCAACGAGGCCCACGTTATATCCGATGTGCGGGGATTGATAGCAACATACAAGGATTGTACATTTACAGGAAGAGCAATCGCACGTATTTTCCAAGGGATAGCGTCCCCGAATTTTCCGGCCATCGTATGGGGAAGGTGTCGATATTGGCGATCTCATTTATTTGACGACTTTTATAAATTATCTGAAATCGCTAAACAGCAAATTATGCAGATGCGTTAATTTAATTTTTAATTGTGAATGACTGTATTATATTTTAAGAGAAATAAATTTATTGATTGTTTTACTATTTTGTGTCTTTATTATTATAACAAATTTATTTACCGGATTTCTCACTTCTAACTTAAGAGTTGCTATGCATACACAATTTTTAGGTGATACACATTAAAAATAAAATGAGGGGACATTGGTTAGTGGGGAATGTAAGTTTGGGGGACTCATTACCCCTCATTTTATTTGCTGAAGACTGTAAAACCACCCAAAAAAGACATGGAGTTTATACAAAATGTAGGAATACATTAAAAAAAAAACTCGTGAGAAACATAATATTCATATTGGCAATTTTTCATCTCTTGGTCGAACATTATTCCATTTAATAACGGCCACAAGGATTTAATGCCAAGTTTTTTAACTCTGTAGAACTCAGTTTTAAAAATCTTATAAGTGCAAGACCCGTGCAAATAAAGGAATGCGTGCATACAGTTGTCCCACAATTTTTTCTGTTACTCGTAAGTAGAGATTCGAGATAAAAAAATTCTTCCACCCTGTCCAGATTCTAATGAATAATGAATCTGAATACCTGATTGCTTCTATCTAACAAAATTATGCCTGGACACAATCGAGAGGGTAAAATCCGATACCAACAAGGTAGAAGATGTATATCATCACATCCCACTATCATTCAAAATGCTTAGGACTTAAAGCATGCTTTGGAATAACCACGTAGAGGTATTTTGAAACACTTCTTAGTATCTCTGTCACCAATAATTGGTGTAGAGATGCGACTATCCTGGGCTAAGTTGACCCGGCTCCCTAGACATCCAAACTCAAAGGCCAGGATAGTTCCTCAAGCTGTCCTCCATCACATTACCAATCCTAACAAAGTCACCCAGTCCTCCAGTTCCCAGGCCGTAGCGGCAACGAGGAAACTCGTTTGGATGGAGGCAATGCCGCATCTGGTGGCTGTTTTAGACTATCACTAAGGCGTGCAGTGTTGGCCTGCCTGCACAAAGAGGGGCCCGCCACTCTTTAAGGCCAGTGGGTCAACCTGCATCAGGATTATGTAGCCAACTAATGTTGTTCTTGGCGTGCTCCGAAACGTCGGAGGAAACCCCAACAACGACGAGCATGCGAAGAATGGCAAAGTAAAGGCCATACAAAATCATCATCAACATGATCTTATTCATGAATTATGCATAAAATATGACGGAATGAAAAGCTAAGGATTGATTAATGTGGATGTGGAAACCAATCGATTTATCAATCGCAGGATAGGTGTCGTCAATACAATTAGAAAATAAAAAATTATGTAATAAATTTTATTATAGAATCACAAATGGCACTATATAACAACCCTATTATAACGTTAATAAAAAAATATATTTGTCATAAAACAAAAGGAATTCTTTAAAACTTTTGTACAATAATTTGACTTATTGTTATATAATGAAGAATTATTTCTTTATTAAATGTTTAATAAGGTCACCTGTCGGATAGAGTAAATAAATGAGATATAAAAAAAATAGTTAATTACACAAACGGCAGTCATCACTCATTTTTAAACAATGAGTTAAATTTAATTCTCATATATACTGGGATAACTCAACAATTTTTAACAAACTTCATAGTGCATTCATCACGAACGACACGTGGTCGCAATATACAAACTCTTTGTATAAATAAATCAATAGTCTTTTTCATTCAAGCTAAAATTTAGGTTATTAGCTACGTAAACTCTTAAAAATAACGTTAGTGATATGAAACATAGTTTTTCGTAAAAAATATATGGATTACATTATAATATGAATAAATATAGATCTTATAAATAATACTGAACCATCAAATCAATCAGGATAAATAGACAAAGCAAATCATGCCTGTATAAAATTGTAAAATTTTCTAATTCACATATAAAATAAATCAACGTAGAATTCTCGCTACACATATTTGAAGAAAATTTTTTTTTTAATTACGGGTTAAACCCTGTACGAATATTATCATCCAATTTTAAAATGGATCATTATATAAAAAAAAATACATATCCATTTTAAGATTTCAGATATATTATCGGGCATAATAACACATGGACGCCAGTAAATTTAACGTAAAAAAAATAATTATCGGCATTTAAAAACATTTCAAAAATTAAATAATTAATCTACGAACGTCATCTAAATATAACTTCAGCATCCATGTGTTACGTGATATTTAATTACATCGTTTATCTAAAATATAATTTTTTTCTATTGGATTATCGGCAAATCATCTCATCTCATCATATTGCACTTATGAAAAATTGTGCGATAATTTAATATTTCACAAAGCAAACTAAAAATATAATTTACAAATACGTTTACAATATAATAGTCATTGATATGTAAAGCGATATAGAAAATTATTGCATGTAAATTTTAAAAAACCAATAATAATAACGGATTGCTTACAATAGGCCACAAAAATAATGGTAAATACGACCCGTCGAAATTCTCAATAATTATAAATATAGCATTTCATTATATGCATTAAATTTCATAATATATTCTCAAAATAAAATAATACTTCAAATTTATTTTTATATACATTAAATTATTGTTTATTAATTGTATGTACATTACGAACTCTGAACCATTAAATTTCGCACAAACTTAATGATCATATGCATAAAACCACATATGTACTATGATAAACATAAACAAAAAATTTGTGTGATAATATTTTTTATCAATTTTATAATTGCTCTCGTATGAATCGAGAGGTTTATCTCGGTTATGTTAGATCTAATGATTCAGATTAAATAAAGTTGGGCATTAGCGTGTGAAAATATATGTACAAATGTCGATGATTTTCATGGATTATTAAGAGATAACAGGAGGGAATTATCTTGCCCGTGCCTAACCGTTAGAATTACATTATAAAAACCTAAATATTGTTTTTGGCAGCATATTTGTTCATTCGTCCCTTAAAACTTTTAGGATCCGGAGCAAGCGAGCTCCACGTCGTTGTATGGCACGGCAGCAGGGTGACCTTACCGCACTGCAAACTCTTAACGTCCTTCGAAGAAATGCAAGTACCTAAAACGCTATAGTATTGTAATATAAGGCTGTCAATCCATTCGTTTAGTTCGGAGCCGAATCTCTTGGCGTTGACATCTGACTTAGTTTGCGCCGCATGCTTCTCTTTCTCGACTAAAGAAAACGAATTGTATTTATTAAAATGACTAGAGTCTTTATATTTTGACGAGGAACCGCCGTGCAACGCGCTAGTTTCTTGTTGAGACACTTCACTACCCGATATAAACTGCAAAGGCACAATAAGAAATTTCGTAACGGCTACGAGCGATTTGCTCTCTAACATTTTTACGGTCCAGACTCCCGGCAATAATGGCACTTTAAAATTTGGTTTGATAAAACTTATAATGTTTCCCTCTTCGATAAAAGCCTCGCTGACGTCGGCTATGTTTCCGACGGGATCGATCCACAGGAACGTGACGTTGCTGGAAGACGTGGTATCCTCCAAGCTCGGAATAAAATGATACATCAAAGACGGTTCCGAAAATGGTCCCAGAGTTCGCAATAAATTTCGAAACACTTGTTCTTTCTGATCGTATTCCGAGCTGACTGCTAATATTTTGAGCCGCTCAAACAACTTGGCGGAACGATTGATTTGCAAATTATGTAAATATTTAAACCACGTCTCGAGAACGACGCTCCCTTCCTTCTCAAATTTTGCTTCGTGAAGTATTAATCCGCCTTTGAACGTATCCGTGTAATGATACGACGAAACCTCCCTTATTTTCCCCGGCGATATCGAACAACTCTCTTCGAGGAGCATTTTCGCATTTAATCTCGTCACACTAGTAGTCATCGTCACCAGACTATCGTCGGCGGCCGGACTTTTATCTTTGTGATGAAATATACTCTGCCAATAAGCGTCGACGTTCACCATTTGTTCTTGCTCCGTTCCTTGCACCCATTTTTCCACTCTCAATATGATCGCTTGATTGATGATTGGTTCAAATTTTCTAGCGAAAAACAGCTGCCGTTGATCCGTAGCCTGCAACCGAGGCCAATCTTCCACTCGGAAATCGTTCGGCGAACAACCGCACCAATCTACCACGTGCTTATATTGGCATTTGCAGCCCAATTTTCTTTTCCAATTCGTTACGTGAAGATTATTATCGATGTAAGTGTTACAAAATTTTGAATTCCTCAACACCGTATGAAAAAACGATTCCGCAGGTAGGAGGGTGTGTTTGAATACGGTCAAAAGACCGTCGATCAATTCGTCTCTATCGTCGGAGGTCACATAAGAGACGAACTCGCGATCCAGAGCTATCCAGTCGCTGCCGCCGTCGATTTGCAGCCCCCAAGGCAATCGTCGATCTCCCACTCGCCACATGTGAGCGTCGCATTCGACGAAAGTCTTATCCAACCCTTGCTTTTGAATAAACCTTTGCACCTCTCGTCCGTGCGATTTCACAAAATTCCTACCTCTGTTCGCCGACAAAAACTCTTCCAATCTGTCAATCGATTTAACGGGAAAATCGCTTTCGCTCAAATTTATAATAAAGTCCCACTTCCAATCGACGGTCAGCAAATCTCGCATCGATGCCAGCAACATCTCTAATAAGCTGGCACCGCCCCATATGGTGGCGAATCGTTCACGCGCCATTTTAATATTCGCATAATTATCTTCGAGCTTCGATAACTCTCGATGCAGATAATCTTGTCGCTAAAAACATAAAAACGTTAATTTTCCTCAAACACATTGCATAAATGCGACGGATATTTATACGTACTGCATCAACGTGAATATAAAAGTAATGTTTGCTATCGTACAAAACGTTTATCAGCCTTAGGACTTGTCGCAGCGCTCTGCCGTTCAACGTCAAAAGAAAGACGATTCGGACGGGAACTGTCGTCGCATCCGTTGTCAGAACTGCAACTTGCGGATTGAATTCTAAAAATGCACACGATTTAGTAAAAAAAATGCATAAATCAGCTTATATCGCATTTTATTATGAATTATTAACTTACTGACTATTCCAGTTTGGAACACATTCATCGTGAAGTAGCCTCCGCATAAATGGCGTGGATTTCCGGGACATTTCATGTTGCAAGAGGTGTCCGCCAATTTGGAAGTAGTCGGCGGGAGATTCTCGCCACAAAAACATTCGGTCCTAAATAAAATTGTTTTATTATTGTTTGATTATGAGGAAAATGCGATTAATATTTAAATAATAAATATAAACCTCGAAATGTAAACGAGGAAGTTTGTTATATATATACAATGACCCGATATGGTTATCTGGTCACATGCGAAAAATGTGACATTGTTAAAATTAAAACGAATCACTTTATCTAGTTATCTCGAGTAAATAGAAATCGTGCGAACACTGTCACATCAATTTAAGACAATTTTTATTTAAGAACGTCATTTAAATCATGTGACTAATTAGAAACCAGGTGGAATAAAACTTACGAATATTGAACGCCGGCGTACGGGAATCCGCCTTGCAAACACATATTGATGCACAGATCCGGAGAATTTGTTTCCTTATAATTGGCGTAGTATCCGGAGAGTAGCCGGTAGGTCTTCTCGTCTTTGAAACATCCGAGAGACTTCCTGGCCGCCGATTCGTTGTTAGGACAGAGGTTGGGCAGAGCGTCCCGGTAGAACTTGCCCTCTTGGATGGAGCAGGTGACGTCGAGGATCTTCTGCTTGCAGCTCTGCGAACGAGCGCGATGCACGGCGGAGAGCGCCTCGCGAGCGCGCGCAGCGCAGGCGGGAAGCGCAACGTCCGAGGCATTGGGGCGCGAGGAGGACTCCTGCAGCGGTGGCAGCTCCTGGGGCTGGGGCTGGGGCTCCTGCTCCTGGGGCGACTGGGGCGGCTGCGGGCCCGGGGCAGGCTCGCGGGGCAGCAGTCGCAGCGCTAGGTAGACCTGCAGCGCGAGGCAGGCGAGGCCCAGCAGCGCGCACGCGCGATACGGCAGCGCGCGCCGCGCCCGCCGCGCTGAGCCCGCCATGCCTCATGCTGCTGCTGCCGGCCCCACCTGTCGCCGCCGGGCAACACCGCTGAGCGAGCGGAGGCCCAAACGCGACACGATGCAGCCAACTTTCTGTCACTTTGACCTCTCTCGTATTTTATGCGATTGGCGTTTTAAAATGTGTTTTAAAGCCCTCATTATTTTTTATTTGCATCGCAATGTGATTTAAATTATATTTCTGAATTTATTCAAAAACTTCCAAAACATTTAAAATTTTAAATGTTTACCCTTTAGCTAAACAAAGATTAATAATATTTAGATGAAGAATCTATGATTCTAGTCCCAAAATTTACATTATATCAATTTGCTTTAGTACCAAATTTCTTGAATTATTTCTTGAGTTGGACTTTATTCGTGTAAGATTTCTTTTTATTTTCGTATAAAAATAATTCGCGATGTGAATTTTGCATAAAAAAGAACTGCGTCTTGGTTTACTGATCCCCAATCAATCTTTTAAGACCATGTATCAAGGATTTAGGACTCGAAGTTTTTGATTTTTCTCGAATAACTCTTTTAATATAAATCCTACATGTCACAAACTTTATTTATTTGTCTAAAAAAGTATAAAGAATAAATACAGGTTTGGACATTTACATTTAAATGAAAAATCTGTTAAGGCAATTAATTAATTAATTCAAAATTTGGTCAATACTTTGGATTTTTTTTACTAATATACATATCACGAATATCTATTTTTATTCTTAGTATAAACAATTTTTTTAAAAAAGTCAAGATATGGATGAAGAATTCATTAATATCTTGACTTGAAATGCTTGGGGTCTATTTTCATACATTCATTTCATATTAAAAATACGCCGTTAGTTTAGAGCCGTCGTGACGGATCGGTTAACATAGTTCTTGTGAATGTTTGGCCGATAACAAAAGAACGATGCAAGCAAAAACGATCGATCGAGGTTCCACTATATTCGAATATAGTTTCATTTCATCAAAAAACATTAATATCTTACAACAATTCTCAATTACCTTCAATACTATATTGTTATATATTATTTAATGTAGATTTTAAGAAATGTAATTTTAATCAATTATTATTTAATATTTTCAAATTTTTCCCTCTTGGTGTCCTGGCGCTCGTGTGCGCCGCACAATCTAGCCATATGGACGGCGCACCTCTGACCATGTAATTAAATGTTGTAGACAATTTATATCTCTATAAAGTAATTATAGATGATGGTTTCATTTATTTTATTATATTTTTAAAAGCGTCCTGGCGAAAAGCAACACTGACAACGGTCAGTGTCATTTGCGACGTTAACCTCGCTCCTCGCACAATACTCGCAAATTTTATATGAAATAATTATTTATTAAAACCGAAAGCAATAACTTTAAAATGACAGAATTCGTTCGAGCAGACGATTTCGTGGAGTGTTCAATATTCCCGTTAAATTTTGACTCGTTGAATGTAGAAACGTTTGACGAGCTTTATAATAACATTTTAAAATTTATAAACGAACTGACCTCGGACTACATTTGGCATAAAGATTGTTTAAAATTCCATAAAAGATTTCATCCCAACAATGTATCTCTGAACGAAGAAGAGTCTAGTAAATTATTACTTAAATTTTTAATATAACCTATATTTTTTTTATTAAATTTCGCTTTCCCTTTCAGATTTACCTTCACACATTCAAGGCCTATGTCACTTTGGAGATAATTTAGAGGATGAATGGTTCATAGTTTATTTAATGAAAGAGTTGACGAAACAATTTCATGATTTAGCTGTCAAAATAGAAGATTCCGATGGAGAATTTTTATTAATTGAAGCCGCTAACTCGCTTCCGTCATGGTTAAATCCTAATAATTCGTCAAATCGGGTGCGAATCTATACATTTTAATTTTTTCAGCATCATTCGTAATACTTTTGCTAAATAATATATTTATTTTCAGGTATTTTTTTACAAAGGATCACTTATTATATTAAAACATGATAATTTAGAAGAAGACGATGATGATTTGTGTATAAAAGACGCATTAAATATTATTCAAAACGGTGATAAATTGAAATATTTGGTATCAAAAGAAATAATGGAAGATATACAGCAACGGATCGGTGATTATCCCGCAAAAATTCAAGAATCACTCCATAATACGACAGTGTATACTCCGGTGGGCGTAGCTGCACTCCTAAATGAAGATCCCAGTCTGATTTCTGATGCCGTTCACGCTTTTTGTAATAGAGATCCGATCGATTTGAAAGTCTGTCGTGCTATGCGATATTTCCCACCGGAAAATCGGGTAAACACATCTGTTACTTTCACAAAATGCTTGTACGCCATGTTAATTCAGAACAGTTTTACTGCCGATCGTAGGACCGGTTGGAATTTGCCGTTATTGAATTCCACTCAATATAAAGCTCATAATTTAGGAATGAAGTTGGCTTGCGGATTTGAGATTTTAGTCTCACAAGCAAAACCGAGCGAATCGTTTGAATGTAACAAGTCGTGGGAAGTCTACCTTGAGAGTTTAAAAAAACGTAATTATTTTCAAAATTTGATCGAACATTCTCAGCAATATAATTTATTGCTGGAAAATGCGAAAGATTATTATAAAAATAATTTGCAAACTCTCAGGCTTGCGCCGATTGTCGGAACTAAAATATTAAGTCTATTAAATACATTGTGTTTGGATGAAAAAGTGTTTCGCGATAAAGAAGCGTTCTTACCTGAAGACGATGACGATAAATGGCTTCTTGTGGATCCAAAAGATTTAGAAAACTTATTAGAAAAAAGGTACGGAACCAAACAATTATTTAATATCAACGGTAACGGTGATAATTCCGAAGTAGCTGGAAAATTAAATGATTTCCTCGAACAAATGTCGGGAATAGAGGGTGTAGAATTTCCTGAAGAATCTGCAAGAAACGGAATTAAAAATTTGGACTTGTTAGATCAGCCCGTAAGACCCAAGAGAGGTATTAAAATTAAGAAAAATTCCAAAGAAGGATGTTCTAAACTGACGTCTGACTCTAGATCTCCGAGTTTGACGCGCAAGTGCAACATTGACTTTGATCCAGATCAATTTACTAGTCAGCTTAAAAATATTCTCGACTTTGTAATACCAGATGATAAATGGAACTCTGATTCGGAATCAGATCTGAGCGATTACGGAAGTGACGACGATATGCTGACAAATATAATTGATCTTAAATCAAAAAAATGTAAGAAGGGGAACGATGCGAGTATTAAAGATTACATGAAAGCAATGGACATAGAGCTATCGTCTACCACTATTGGAAAATCATTCGAAACTTGTGTGGACAGCGAAGGCAATGTAATAGTCGACGTAGATAAAACTACCATAAAAAACATCACTCAGAGTTATATGGAGGAAGGGGGTGGAGCTGGTCCGGCTGGAAATATGCTCGGACCCCTGGGATTCTCTAAATTCGATCCGAACAACTCAATCGACGATGAAATCGATTAAATTGTATACATGCCTATCTGATATTTTTTTTTATATTTAATGCTTCAATCCAAAATGTCTATTTACGTTTAAAAATATGGATTACGCTGTAAATTGTGCTATTTGCTATTTTATAATATTCAAGCATCGATTATAAATTTAGATTTTACACTTTTTCGGTAAATATATTATGTATGTGATTTTTTTCTTACATGTTGCATTGTTTGTTAATTTTAATCTTTTCGATTTATTTAGGTTTAATGGTGCGAGATGAGAAATCATGCTGGTTCAAAACCTTCACACGCATTTACAGATACAAATTCTGTCGTATTTTAAATGAATATATAAATTATAAGTTATTACGTAAAGTAATGAATTTTTTTTATGTCAAATAAAATTATTTACATAAAAACTATGATTTTTATTCTTGTCTATAACATTTCTCCAAAATGAATAGTCTAATGATTTAACACGTTTACCGCCATGGTGGCCACATGTGCCCGGCACTAAAAGTTCGCACAGCGCTATATGGTGGCCGGCAAAAACATCAAAAACGAAATGTTACCCAGGGGCCGCCGGATACTCTTTACATTGGATTTTCTTGCATAAATGGCCACCATGGCCTCTCCCAATTACACATTATTTATATTACTCCCAATAACATACATTATATCCAACCAAAATTTGTTACTGGCCCAGCCCGAATTTTTGCTTGGCAGTAAACGTGTTAATGGGGTGAGAATCAGAAGAAACTCCCCAATATTTTTGAGGGATCTTTGCTGAGCAAGCACCATGAAACTGTCCATAGCAAACTAAAACTAAACTACTCGAACCATAGCTAAATCTAGTAAAAATTAAAATTCTTTTTAACCAATGTCTATAGTTAGTCAGGGCCTTTCAGAGAAAAATGCCCGGGGCAACTAATATTTTAGAGGCTCCTAAAAACCTAGTGGTGGAAAGCATAGGAAATAACATTAAATTTTTTCTACTCTTCCTAATTTCTGTCTTTTGGTTAGTTTAAAATTTCATTCCGTATTGCCTTTGCCTAATTTTTTGTCTATTGAGTTTCCACCTTGCAGTCCCTAGTTTTGCGAGGCCCATCCCTCCCATGATAAGCTCTTGTACCCACCCCCGTCTAATAGGCTCTAGGCACAGATACGGTGGTACTTCGGTATAGTCCTTAATCTGTTACAGATCCTTGGACTTAAACCAAACGAATTTTACCATGTTGGACCTGGCTCAGAATCATTAAGTTTGACATTTATTAAAAATATGTATGTCCAAAGAACTTTGCTTTTGCTTCAAGACGGTTGGAAAATGTGACATTGTCTGGTCTTTTCAAACAATGCTATTAACGGCACGTTTGGGTAGTACTTCTATTCAAAGTTTTTGGCATTGATCCATTTGAGAAAGATTTCCTTGATTAATGAAGTAGGGCTTCCTCTGTATCCTCCTCCAACTCCTATCTTAGTCTTGTGCTCAGGTTTTCCCTATGCCCTTCTACTAACCTCCACATCACTATAACTCACATCCAGGCCCGTAGACCTATTAGACCTCAGATAGACATTATTAGAGTATATTGACCAATGAGGGTTCAAATATAGCTATTAAGGAAATATGAAATGAAATTAAAAAATTGTTACAAATATTCTAGTAACTTCATTTCACTTAAAATAAATAGCCTCCTAACCAGACGCGGGTCTTTGTCACCTGGAGGACACTACGCGATCTCCGCCGGTCCTCGGCTTCTACCGTCCACCTCCTAAGCACCAGCAGAGATGCATCGGACTCAACCTTGTGGCTAGGGATGCGATGGTTGTCCTCCAGGTTATCTAGTTTCTTTAATACAGGTCAGATCGCCAGCCATGAGCTCGGGAGCTCGTGGCTACGTGGGTAGGGCCGATTCGTATTTGATTTAAGTTCTGATCGGGTGCTACGGGCTTTTCCGGTAACAGGCCTGGGCTCCTCATATTTCCATAGAATCTACGGAATCGTGATTGAACTTAACCACGATCACGGCCACGTCCAATACTGACACATTTTATTTTTTTGATAAAAATTTTGGTATCAAGAATCTTTAAATAATTACCAGTGAGTTATTTATTTGACGAAGAATGGCGATTGATTTTAACGGGGCCCCATTTAAAATATGTTTTAATTTTATCTTATATAGATAGTCATCATACAAAGGTTGATCAAACAATATCGATAATCAGATAACTAATTCCACTAAACAAAATAACGATATTCAATAAACTACAATAGATGCAAAAAATAAAACAAATAATATAATATGTATGAAAGATTTTAATTATTTTAGAAAATATTCCCATATAATATTAAATTATAAATACAATGATACATTAACATAAATGCTGGCGTTTAATTGTTCATTTTGAACCATTTTGGAACATTCTTATTTTTTGTAGACGAGGATGGTCCAGGAACGCTAAACGGAACAAATTTCTTATTCGCCACTTTCTCTTCACTGCTCGATGTTTTAGATGTTTCAAAATTATCTTGGATATCACTCTTTTTAATACCTCTGAAGTATATAAATACAGAATTAATATGATAATATACTTCAAGAATTGCTTTAAATGATTATAAATTATATTATTGAAATGTACCTTGATTGGGAGGCAGAAAATAATGCTGCTTCCGGTGTGGTTAATTTAGAAAAAATATCTTCTCTCAGATATTGATAATTTGAGGGATTTGCGGTGGCACCACGAGGTCCAAAATGTAAAATAGCCGATGGAACGCAACCTGCTTCCATCAGGGTTATACCCGGTGATAAAATTTGCTTTGGCGGCGTGACATCTGAAAAAATTTCACAAATTATATTTGGTAAATTAAATCGTTCACACAATTTGACATCCTTCGTACTCTCCAGATCTTGCGCCGAGTGATTACCATCTTCTCAGGTGTTACAACACTTGTTAGATGGTCATTAAAATACGATATTACTATCCGGATAACCTAATACGCGCATATTAAAGTAATTATTTAAGAAAATGTTCACTTACACAGATCAAATGGTTGATTGCAGTGTTGTAAATAACTTTTAACAAAATCTTTAACAATTTGGATTTTATCTATCGGAACAAATGTTCCTTGCAACACCGTCCTATCTGGAAACAATATTCGGAGAACAACTTTCTCATTTTTGCGTGATTGCATGATGACCTAGAAATGCATATAAATATTTAAAATTTATTCATATGTTTTATCATGACATATTGTTACGAACCTTATCATTCGTTTCGATATTTCTTAAATGTTCAGTTTTTAGCGGTGCATTTTCTAATTCCAGACGCTTTTTTCCTAAATCGAAGAAAAGTTTTTTTACTTCCGTTACAGTCAGATCATAAAACTCATCCGGCAAGTCATTCAAAGGCAGCTCATTAGACATTATTTGGGAGAAAACGAGTGCATTTCGTTCGCCTAACTGAAAAATCGTAAAATATTAACAGAAAACATAATTATTTAGTAAATAAAATTTTCGCATTATTTTGCTTACAATTATTATTTCATCGTTATACTTATTATCATCCAAATCATTGCGTGTATCTAAGCTATTATTTTCAGTACAATCCATTCCAACTTCTACTAATTTATTTGTTGGAGGAACATTCGTTTCATCCATACTAACATCATTAGTTACGTCGGGTTCAACATCTTTTGGTACGGAATTAACAACATTCACATCAGCATCTTTTTGTATCATCTCTGTTACATTTTTGGATTCTTCAGCTATTTTAACACTCACAGATTCTTCAGATTTTGTTTCGATTGTTTCCATCGGTACTACTTTTGTTACTTTTTCTTTTGGCTTTTGCACCAAAAGAGTTGTGACATTAGCTTGACTATAAAAATAATAATTCATCAAAAATTATATTGAAACGTTGATAATTTTTATATTATTATTTTACTAACGTGTTTAATTGATCCGGTGATCTATTGACAAATCTCAGAATTGCTTTTCCACCAGTAAGTCCTAAGCTTTTAAGAGTTGTCTCTTGAAGTGCTTTAATACCAGAAATTCTATTTCTCATATAAATTACGACGGGATATAATGTTTCATCGATTTGATCGGGTACTAGAGATACTAAAATATCGTAAACGTTAACAGAAGGTTTATACGTTCCCATCAAACGACTCCCTATAAAAAAATATTACATTACTCATAAGCACAATCAAGTGGACGTATATAGATATACGGACCATCTTCAAGTTGTAATGCGAGACCGACATCTGATTCAATTCTGGCTATTTTAATAGGTGACATTTCGAGAGCTGCATTGTTCGGTAAACCAGAAAATCTCATTACTAATGTTAAATCTAACACACGATTATGGTGTGTCAAATCATACTCTTCAGGTTTAAATTGAAACTTTTCACATGTTTGTTCTAGAACCTAAATAAAAAGTAATTTTAATGGATTGCAGTAAAAAATTGCACAAGGCTAAGTCATATAGTGACCTTGAGTAATGTAGTATCGGGGGCGCAGCGCACCACATTGCGCCTCCCGTGTGGGGTCAGTACGGTCACACTCAGAGACATACCGGTTAACCAAATGTCACTGACAGTGGTAAACACAAATTTTTTTATAAATGCTATTTGGTCTAAGATTGAAGGATAACGACCATGTTTCACAATACACGAAGCTGTTAAAAACAAAAGTCATCGTTATTATACTTTATTAATCGTGATATTTAAAAGAGTTTAAATGTCATATACATATGTAAGATTTTTATGTGTGGATGCGAATCAGTGGAAAAAACAAGATTACAGCGTTGCAATATTTATTTGACAAAAAAGTACAACTGAACCTTCTCGTCGATATGGAGTCTGATCATTTATTTGTTTTCACACTCCTATCATTAGAGAATGTCCGACGTGATCGTGATGCAAAAGTTACATTGGGATTACTATCGGGAATTATAGATCAATGCCAGAAACAATAGAAGCAGTCGAATGTCTGCAAAATATTTTAACATTCTTCATCAAATGCATTTAGATTTTAATATATTCTCTGACTATAATCTTTACGTCGTGATAAAAAATATTATTTTGTGTTTTTATTTTATACGAATAATAAACATATTAAAAAATAAAATGGCGGCAAAAATCACTACAGTTCGAGAAGTTTATTGGTAGACAAAGAAATATTATAACTACGAATTGAGATATTGTATATGTATGGTCATCGAAAATGTTCTTCAGACGGAGCCATGTGACATATTGACAGCCGTCAGTTGCTTAGTGAGGTTAGCCGGCGACATGTTCGTCCTCAGCGAGCTGCGACAGTTGGCCCGTACCCCAGCAGCAATGTTAGCAGCTCCGCTCGAGGCGGCTCTGCGTGACCATCTTAACAGGAAGCTAGCCAATAAGGTAATCTGATTTAAAATACTAAAATAATACTAACGTCAAAGAAAAACGTTTTCTTATTTCATATATTAATAATAGTAGGAGTAAATTATTATTTTAAAATGAATTAAATATATCTTTCATTGTTGGGAAAAGAAGGCCTTCCTGCAATTGATTAATCGTAACTGTACATATTATTTCTCACAATTTTACATCTTTAAACAGGTAGTTCTAAATGTAGGATTATGCATAGCTCTTTTCGATATAGTGAAAATCGGACATTCTTATATATTCCCTGGCGATGGGGCATCGTACACCGAGGTGAACTTTCGGTTTATCGTTTTTCGCCCATTTATAGAAGAAATTTTAGTGGGAAAAATTCGTGGATGCAGCAGAGATGGTGTTCAAGGTATTTTTTAAATATAAATATTTATTCGAGGTATTTATTTCAATTTTGATTAAATTATTTTTAGTATCACTCGGATTTTTTGATGATATATTAATACCAGTGAGCGGGCTCCAACATCCGTCTAGATTTGACGAAACTGATCAAGTGTGGGTATGGGAATATCCTTTAGAAAATGGCGAAAAACATGATTTCTTTATGGATGCTGGTATTTTTTATTTTTATTTATTTGATATTATAATATGTGAGTTTTTATTAAATATTTTATAATAAATTTTAGGTGAGACGATACGATTTAGAATTACGTCAGAGAGTTTTCAAGAAACATCGCCGGCTGAGCCACCAGATGCAGTGCGTTCGTCGAACACAAATGTTTCTACAAATAGAACTGAAGACGGTCAAAGTAATACAAACACTCCATATAGATTACTAGCTACGATAAATGAATCCGGATTGGGACTTTTAACTTGGTGGGAAAGTCTTGCCAATGATGATCAAGGCGAAAGAGAGGAGGCAGATGAAGACGGCGCAGAAGAAGCAGAATAATATTGTTGTCATCCTTTAGAATGATTCAATGAAAAATTAATCATAATAAAAGTTTATGATTAAATACGTAATTAGTATTCAATCGAATATAAATTGATAGTTGACATGACCAGCTAGCAATTTATTCGATCAATACAATTGTTGGAACATGGACTGAAATCTGAAAATATTTTCAACATTATGTTGAAATATGAATGAGATTCCATGAAGGCAATTCTATATTTTTAAGTATAATATTTGTATTAATGATATTTATAGCTAAAACTGAACCATAAATGTAGTTAAAAACACTCTAACCTTTCGTTATCTTCGTATAATCTGAGATGTCTGATTGCTCCGATGATTACTAGGTTTGTTTTCACAACTTACTCGGTTATACGTTTATGATATATTATTTTTTTCTCTTCTAATATCAGTAATTATTCATAAAATGGTGTGTGGTTTATCATGTAGGTTCAATTTACTATCAAATCTTGTCATGTTCGGCTTTGATGCTTTAGAATATGGTTCTTGGGCAGCTTTGTGACTGTTGATCGGATTGAAAAGTTCATTATATGTTTAACGAACACCACAAGCTATCCAATTATCATAATTTTTGTAGTTGTGTTGGTTCACTTGTCGCTTACGTGTCATGACAATTTTAATCATATTACATTCTGTAAAGGTTTGATACAAGTGGTAAAAATCAAAGAAGAATGAGCCTTTACTCTCGTCGTTAATAGAAATACAAACTCCTATTTAGGTAATTCACATGATCATTTGTTCAAAAAATATTATAGAGATTGTCTATGACAGATTAAAACAGGTCGATCCTCAATTGGCAGCAAAGAATCACGCTGTAACGTGTACCATCTGTGATACTCTCTGTGTTGTGATCTACAGCAGTGACAGCATTTATGGCGGTTTGGTACCTAGATTATCAGTAGGGAAGAATACCTTCGATGATCAGCAGAGACTGAGCGTCAGTTGTAGGGTAGTAAAATCAATCTGGAGGGGGATAATGCCACATGTTGAAGCAAAAGAGCCCACGATAATGATAAGGTGACAAGATGATAATAAAATTGTGGAAAGTTATCTCAAAATATGTGGAATAATCTCCACCGATCCTTTCTTTACAGTTGGCTCTCGAAAAGGTTGCACTTATTTTGGTGTACTCTTGCCAAAAACAACCGTTTTGATGCCTTGACCACTTAATTCGCAAGACATTACCTGGTGCTACTTATTTATTATCATAGACGCAACAGCCCTATTATAGAGCCCTGGTCTCATCCAACACCCTTCTCCATTTTATTCGATCTGCTGCTACGACGCTCCATCTTCTGGTACACAGTCCAACCATCTCAACCTTAGACTTCCTTTCCTACAGGATTAGAAAAGGTTGTTAACCATAAACCTTGACGAAACTGAAACCGGACGTGAACGAACTGATCATTATTGAAGAGAGCCAGAATGGCGCTGGAAAGCGTCCGCGTCTACGGTCATGGCGTCATGGTTGGGGAGCCCGGAAGGTGTCTCAGGTGGCAAAAGACCTTGCCTCGGGGTTAATAGGCCCATAGCAAACCAAATAAATAAATATCCAGCTATTACTTATCTTGTTTCTTGGCAACGTGCGAGGATAAGATTTTATAAAAAAAAGTCTGAAATAAGTCAATTAGACAAAGAAAAATATGGTGGAATATTTGGGAGCGATTTCTTAACCAATAATACGTTAATTACAGCCGAACTAAAAAAAAGAATTTAGAAAGCGATATTTTCGACCAAGGTGTAGCCGAATGAAAAGCAGAAACAAAGAGTTATATTCCAGTAAGTATTAGGATAACTCGCACTTAAGCGACGTGTTTTTTACAGGGCGTGGGATAAATCCGCACCTCGCATTTAAGAGCCTTGCAAAGTGATTCGGAATTATCCCCATCTCGCATCTAAAGGGTTAAAGCCCAATATTCAGACCAGTATGTTAGGACGGGACTGATAAGGGTCATGTAGAGCTTCACTTTAGTCTTCTTTGAGAGGAATTTCGACCATAGTTGCTTTTGAAGTCCAAAGTAGCACCAGTTTGCAAGCGTTTGTATTCGTAATAAGTGAACCGAGATATGTGAATTCCTGGACGGCATTGTTTTCAGGCCGAACTATCCCCACTCTTGTTCACAGCATCTATGTTGGTGAATATGTTTGCTGCTCTTGAGAATACGGCCCTTGTTTTTCTGTCCTCGGAATGTTGGTTGTCACTGTCCTTCTCGCATTGTGACTCGGATTGGGGCCTTTCAGAGAAAATGCGAGGCCCGGGGCAACTAATATTTTAGAGGCCCTTCAAAATTAAAAATAATATTTCTACCAACCGAGTAGCATAGGATCACGGCTGAAACTCTCGATGAAATTAAGATTATGTTTCGTTCAAGTCTTAGGTAATTTTATAATCCTTCACAATTTACGGAACGTACCAAATTAATGAATTAAAATGTAAAAAAAGGAAAGAATGTATTTTTTTATCAAATGAATTATTTTTCCGCCATGATTTGGATAAATTATTTTTCATGTATTAAGAAATTAAATGCGTTATTTTCTTGAATATTTTTATTAGCATATAAGAGTAATATGTAGTTCTAGGGAGGAAATTTTACATATAAATTTCTATGTGCACTTGCACGTCACAATAGAGAACGAGGAGACTTAAGTATCGACAACTTAACCAAACGAAAATATTTTTATTTGTAAACCATTTTCTTGCCCAAGTTTATTGTTAAATACGCATTCATTTCATCATACGTCATTTTTTCGAGATGAATGTTCAATTTCTTTGATAGAAATTGAAATGTTATTGTGTGTCGAGAATGAATAATTTAAATGCGCGTTTAATGATACACGTTTTGCTATTGCAGATTCGAAATTTACATCCGTTATTCTCGTGGACTGCATACACATCGTACAATAACTCTAATATGGGGGTGTTTAATATCACTATGATTTTTTTATTCGTCTACAACATGGTATCAACTGACTAGTATTTAGCTTTTTATCGCTCTTAGTCCATTATTACTCAGACTTCCATACTTAATGATAATTTATGTCTTTACATGAGTTCTATCATAAGCAGTCATTAATCTTAACGATTAATAAATAATCTGGACAAAATGGACGTTAATTATACCTCTTGTAAGTTCACCAAGGGGATTCCTTTTTTTTTTTAAATATAATCATAGACAATTTATTATATTTTTTTTCTTAAACTGGCATGGTAATATCGATACCATATACATTTTTATGAACATTGTACACATTTTCATTCTATTACACTTCAATCCAACAATACATGACAAACACGACTATAATACATTATTTACACACAGTTTTGTGTTTTCTAAAAATAAAATATATCTAGTACTTTCACTTTTAATACGTAAGCATATTATTTTAAGACAGTAAATTATTAAAATGATAATTGTCCTCGAGCATCATTTTTTTTTATTATATTTATTGATCACATAAATGCACTTTCGACTGATTGTATTTTATTTACACAAATATATTAATGAATTAATTACGGCAAATATAAAAGCATAATTTCATAAAATTTTATATAGGTATACCAAAAAGAAATCCATTATTTTTAAGCATTTTTTTAAGTAAAGTATATTTTTTTAGATTTTATGGGAGCAGTTCTCACAGTTGAAAAGGAGTTTGTTTTAATCCCAGTGATTTGAGCCGGATTATAGTAATTATAAATAGCCTGCCGAAGACTGGTGAAATCAGACTCTCGGCATAGCATCGGAAAATTATCGCAGAAGCTTGCAATCACATGGTCCGTGAAAAGAGTTAACTTTTTCCATTCGAATCTATGAGTTACTCTCATTATATATTTTTTTAAATGTAATAAATGAGATATTCATTAGGAAAATGAATAAGGAGCATCTATAGAATTTGATCTGATATCCGATTAAAAAAATACTAATTTTTTTAAATTAAATAAAAAAAATCGGTTCAACTTGTTTACTAAAAATATTTTCGGGCCAATATGTTTGGCCCACGGAGTGGAAAAGTTTAAGAGATGAATTCGATGGCTCTTGAATTTCCTCGGTATTATCAAATATCAAATAATTGTTGATTAGGCAATTAATGGATTTCTTTTTATTACCGTTAATATATAAATTATGATAAAATTTGTAGGGCATTAAAACAATGAATTATTGATGTCCTTGTGAAATGTATTAATGAAATTCACACAAAAAGATTATATTTTCAAAGCGCATATCTTTATATACACTTTCTCGACTTAATTAATTAATATAGATTTTTTTGTTGTTTTGTATGTATTTATTGAAATAATAATGAATTGATTGCATCGATGTAGATGTAAACTATATGAATTAAAATTATATTTTTTTGCGTATAAATATATTTAAATGAAATATTTTTTTACTTCGATTATTGCCTTACGTTGAATATAAAATAATATGTATTATTTTTATATATGTGATTATATCTGTAATATTGCTTTGTTTAAGTATCGACGTAGAGTCCAATAAAAAGAATAATAATGTTTGAGCGTACAGCGCATAGTATTATCGGTGCAATCTCTAAAGGCGTCGGCGATGTTATAGTGACAATAAATTGTAAATAAAATTATTATAGTAACACAGCCTCGATCCAGGATAGTAAATCGATACACAATAAATTAAAATATTTTAAGAAATAATTATTTTACGGATGCAATCCTTTAAAACAAGCATTTTCTATGGCAATAAAATGTAAAATCATATTCTTTTACGGTTATATGAATATCCGTGTTTATAATGATCTCTTTATGTCATGTCCGATATTGACCTGAAAAATTCTTTTTTTCACCTGTATATACGTAGATGTGTTAATTTTTGAATGCGTGGAATGTATATAATTTAACGTTCGAAGCTAACGTACGAAAAATATGAAATTTATTCATCTTGAGGTTATAAAATTAATGTAAATTTGCATTTCTATGGAGGATTTTACTAATATATTATTTTCATCATTCAGTTCACTTCGATACAAAAAAGATTTTTGAATTTATACGTTAGTCTTATTTCTTAAATATAATAGTATCGTGAAGGAACTGTTTTATTATTTTTTACATAATTTTATTTAAGACATGTAGCCCTTGAGTGATTGATTAGAAAAGAAACAATTATTTAACCTTTTTTATATCAGATTATTTGTCATAAATATATTTTATTTAAATAATATATTGTACGAAGGTGAAAGTAAAACGTATGAATTCATAGTTTGATATAGAAAAGGTTAATTTACATTTTACGGTGTTAAAAAATTTATAAAATCCCATAGAAAAGTTTCATATCATTAGAAGTCATAGATTTATTCAGTCTTCGACCTTTGTTCCATTATAATATTGAGAATTATTTTTTTAAACGTCATCTTTCCAGTCGGTTATTACTTGTGAAATATATTTATTTATTTTAAAAAATCTATTATGATCAAGGCGGTTTGCGATTCGTCTGTTGGCAATTAAAATATAGCATTGATTCTATTAACGCATCTATAACTTCGTTATCCGATAAAATTCCTCATTTCGCCGGGACGTTAGATTTTTTTTATATAGAAGTATCAATATTAGGTAAACAATATATAATCAGAGTGCTGAAAATTGACTTTTAGATATTATTTATATTATCTCAACGCTCAACAAATACATATACATAATAATTTTGGTTTACTCTATGATGAGGCATCGTGGTAAGTGTTCATGGAGATAGTCGAAGAGTTCTCTCGAAGCACCGGGACAATTGGTTAATTCCAATTCTTGCATATGTCTTAATTGTATCAAACTTGATAATCCACTCGACGTCAACAACGGACAACCTAAAATTTAAATATAATAAATTATATGATTATTAAATATATGCGATTGAATATATTGGGCATACACACCTGCTAATGACAATATCTGTAGATTTCTCATGCCACAAAGATGCTGAAGTCCAAAATCTCTTACTTGGGAACACCAGCGTAAAAATAGTGCAGATAATGATAACATTGTACTAATATAACCTACTCCTATATCTGTTATATGGACACACCTGTAACAAATTATATAATATATAGTTATTTATAAAATGTTTTATTTATTAATAAATATTTACACAACCGCGACTTATCTATTTAGTTTACTTTCAGAACGTTTGTGTTCATATAATCCGTACTACATTAACATTCGAGGGTATAGCCTATTGAGGTTTCGACTGCGATGTTTCCAATAAATATTTCATGGAGCATATAAATTGAGACTCGACAATATTGGAACAAACCTATTTTTTTTAGAAACCCATTCAGAGTTGTATGAGGGATTTGTAGGTAACGCTTTCTACGAATATCTCGCGCGATGAATGCGAAGCTAACATTTTGAATGTAACATGAGTTCTGAATTTATTTACCAGACGTATTACTGATATTTTATTCAATATTAAATGTCAGATGGTAAAAAAAAATATTTTTTTATGCGCATATATTTTGTTGTTATGGCCAAATATATTTTTTTATTTGAATTTGACACTTCATCGTCAATAATATTTAAACTATGTATACGGTCGTTGCAAGGATAGGGGGTTTAAATGGCCTGATCCCCAATTAGTAAGTTTTGAATGCAGGGTTGCGAGACCATGAAAAAGCCGAGGATCGCTAAAGCTGTGCACGGGGAGAGGCGGCGGCCGGTGTCATGGCGACGGGGCCCAGTACAACAAGGGGGGCTCCCGCTCCGGGCTGTGATTATTTTTGTTTTCAGGGGCGAAGGCTGTTGTGTACGTGGGACGTCGCAACCGGAAATTTTCGAAGCCGGAAATTCGTCGTGAGAGATACCATTAATTTTTTATATAAACATATTGTTGGCCGTATAAATAAAAGTAGCGGCCATAACTGAATTTATTTCAAAAGGGTACAATTAAAATTAATTAAATTAATTCTATATTAATCGATTTACAGATAATCAGGAGTTTTCTGTATAATAAAAATATTAAATTATGCGTTGATCTTAAAATAAATTGTTTTTATTAATAATATTTTATAGAGAGATAAAAGTTTTAGGTTTAACTGTACGTATTATTTGTGCATGCTGTAGAATTATTTATTATCTTTAACCTTCAAAGTAAATCGTCATAAATATGATAATAAGAAATGATTTGCATGAATGGATTCAGTCTCAGCGAACGAATTCAGAAAAAAATATATTAAGCGAATTTGGCAGAAATTGTGATGGAATTGCCGAATTACCGAAGGCCGACTTATCTCAATGGGCAATGCCCAGGACCTCGTTACTTTTACCCTGGAATATTCTTCGGATTATTATCAAATAGAGCAGAAAAATAATTTAAATGAATAAATATTTGTTCTGTAGAACATCTAAATGTGTACGTTGTCGAATATTAAAGAGGCTTACACGCCAGACCGACCTGCCTATTTAATGGAATGGCAAAAGAGAGCGTGTTTACATATTTAAAAGGAGAGAAGCTGTTTCATTTAATAATAAAGATTCTACTCTTGATCAAACCGCGAAACCTTTCAGCTGCACACACATCGTGGGGCAAAAATTTCGCGTAATATGAATTTTCATATGGCTGATACACCCTTTCATCGTCGTGACCCTCGACCCCGCGTTACATCTAATATTTACTTAATCCCATATGGATGAGCTTCATTTGCTTCATAAGCCTTGAAAACTCGGCGCGATTTAACTCGGATATGGTCAGTTTTCCAGGTTGTTGGCCCAAACAATTACCGGACACGAATGATCCCTTTGTCCTTTAAAAGCGTATAACCCCTGCGGGTTTATTTGCCCGTGGTTAACGTGTTAGCTTTTCGTCGTTGCTGTTATTTTTTTATTGTTCATATACACATGAAAGAGTACTTGATTATGTCAACGTGCTGGCCACTCTTCGGGTTCCATTGGGGTAAAAACTAACCCTTCGCCGGATAAAATAATTGGTTTTATTTCTGGCGATTAACTAAGATAAAAACGAAAATATTTTAAAATGTGGTATCGCCGACTCGAATCGAACGTGTGCTGCATATTTGATTATGCGAGAGGCCGGATGTGGAGAAATGGGAAAATCCGGAAACGAAAAGGGCAACAATACAGAAAAGGTTTTATTTAATAAAATCCGGTAATCATCGCGCAGGATGTGCACAAAAAACCTGAGAGTATTTTTTTATGAATTGAATTGCTAATGCGACGTTAACATATTAAATTAAATTGTTAGAAAAAATGCAATAATTTTTAATATAAAATAATATAAGCAATTTAGAAACTGAAGATTATTTGTTAAGAGTCTTTTTTATTATAATAGTATGTTTTTTAACTCAATGACGGATCCTTTGTATATGATTTGTTGTTGCTTGATATTTTTTTCTAAGAATTCTCGCATTGCATCTCGAATCAAAGCAATTACGGTAGAGTCGTACTTATCATAAGGTGATTTCAACGGATGAACGTCTACCCTTTCATCAGAGACCTTCCCTATTGCCAATTACGAATCGCTTCAGACTGAAGAATCAACATGTGACGTACATACTCTGTATATTCCCAACCTATCTATTAATATAACACAATTCTTTGAACATTTCAATAAACAATAAATTTCCTTAGAATTCAATTTCTGTGACCTTTTTTTTCTTCGCGGGTCTTCGCGTCGGGTATTGGATGGATGCGGGCCGGTAGCGGAGTGCGGGGGAGGATGTATTTTGATGGTTTTTTTTTATTTACCGCATAAAAAAATGCAGATATATTCTATCTATCACTGTACCAGTTATTCGATCTTCTTCTTAAAAGTATCAGATTTTTAATCAAATTTTCATCATTTTCAACAAGTTGTACTTCATGAAGATTAGATAAAGCGAAATCTAGTGAATAAGGAAGATATAGTAAAATTTCTCAGTTTAACTGCTCTTTGTTGTGGCAATAAAGAAGAGCACATATTTCTTTCAGTGGTGTAGCTGAAAATTCTGGGCATCAATATTAAACTGTAATAAAGAGTGTAAAAAATATAAAAAAACTTTCGTTTCTTTTTAATAATTTTTAATATGCTTAATGTGCATTTCAAACTAACTGTGACGGTCAGTGTAAAAAATAGTATTAATACAGGGATGTATAGACTTTTAAGACCGAGGACATCACAGAATCACTCTGACCTTGAATAAAAAATAAATATGATGACTTAACGACATGTAAAGAACATGCAAAGAGCCGCAATGCGAATATTTTTGATGTTTGATCAAAAGCTGATGACTAATATATACATTTAATTTAATAAAAGCTGAGCAGCGAGATAATTTAGATGTTAGAGCAAAGATGTAAATTTAATCATTGAAAATGATTCACACATCAAGAAAATTTTAATTTTTGGCTTGATGTTTTGACGGAAAACTGAATAAAAAAAAATGCTCACTAAATGCCGAGGGTCTTTAAAACCTTACATCGTTTTTAGTTAAAGTAGCTACTATTTTCGCTATATTTAGAAAAGGATCACAGCCCATTTAAATTCATTTATCGGTATCTTAAAAAAATAACTGTACTACTACTGGACAGTCGAGATGCTAGTTTCTGCGATAATTCTTAAATTTCTTAAAACTCGATTAAGTTGACAGCTTTATGGTTGAACAACTTATACCTCACAATTTAAAGAAATATTGTTTCTACAACAACTGACCTTTAATTAAAAAACGCGTGATTTTATAAATAATTTCAATAGATTAGGGTGCAGATTAGGGTACAGAGTACAAGATAAGGACAATATCAATATACGCAAATGACTGTATCTAAGTATTACGTGTAAAATAAATTCTATATGGTCTTTTTTTATAAAAAAATATAGTCACCCTATTTGCTTCATTCTTTTGTATGTATCTCCTTAAATAATTCTATGGTGGTAGTTAAGTTTATTTCGCTGTGCTGCTCGTTTTATTCGACGGAAAATGCGACATCCAAAGCAACGGAAGCTTTAAGAGGAAGAGTAGAGGAAAATGAAGCGGAAAGGGACTTATTGCATCGAAGACTTGCACAGGTGAACATTTCCATTGTTTATTATTTGTTTTATCTACAGTCGCTATAAAAGTAATACATCTTTTTTTAAAAATGTCGCATCGGCTTATATATCGACTGCATCAAATTGGACGAAGCCTCTATCCGCAAACGCAGAGTGGATGGAACTGAGATTCAATTACCTGTGAAGATAAGGCCCCTCCGGCACGGAACATCTTTGGCCGATTCGTTGACTTATTCAAGGGCGATCATATGGAAAATGTTTATCCAGAATATAAATAGATACGAATTAAATTCGACAAAAGAAAGAGAGCCTTTTCAATAAAATGTTCATTTTCAGGGTCCGATGAGTATTCACTCAGGTCAAAAATATATGCGTGACGTCAATGTCAGAATTGATTAATAAATTATGATGTTAGGGTAGTAAGAAAATGTACAGCCGGTTAAATGATCGGATAAATAAATAAAAAAAAATATTTTCAGATCGGAAGGAAAAAAAAATAACCGTAATGATGATTTGTGTGAAAATTTTCCGCTTTTTTTTTCGTTTTCAGCAGACCGTAATCTGATTCAGAGGCTTTAATTGAATTTTTCACGGCCCCTTGATTATTATGTTACTTCGTGCTTTCACGAAATTTCAACCGTGTTCACTAATTAACATATTACGATGATTAATACCATTGTTCGACAATTACATTGCGTTTAATAATATTTTTAATAAATATATTTTTCAATAAAAACTGTCGAGGATTCAGATTTTCATATAACTTAATAAATATTTCCCGAAGAAATATTTATGGCCAACGCAATTTTACGCACATACGGGTGTGATAGATGATGAAAAATATATTTTCCACATATTTGACAGGTTCTGGAACAATAATTTACTTCGCTATACAAGGATTGATCAAACATATTCAACATTTTTGGCTAAAAACAACACTGACATGATGCATCGAGAATTTTCGTGTTAAAAAGGACAAGAACAAAGATAAATCAATGGATTTGCTTTGTGTTTAAAAAAAACATTTGTAGAATAAATTATTCATTAAATTTGTGGATTCCTCAAAATAATTGAATACGTGCCGCGAATAAGGTGTTAACTAATATTTTTTTAAAATCTAGTTTTTATGGAAAACTTGTTATATGCTTAAGTCATTCTTCCCCTCTCTAAAAATATTTTATATCTGTTTCATTTTGTACTAGTAAGCCAAAGTCGCCGTTGGATTTTTGTACGCGTTCGGTGGAATAACGTGGTTTCCATCTGTAAAAAACGACATGCTCGCAGAATGATTGCAGATAATAAACGAAGGAAACTGAGTCATCCAGCGAAAGACCAGAAGTGGTTAATGGAACTAACATAACGTAACTATATGAATAGGTTGAAAGTATATTTTAATTTAATAAAATTAATAAGGATAAAATGTTTTAGAACCATTATCGTAATGTGAGGAAGTCACAGGAATTTGATTTTTACGTATATATTAATATAAAAATTCTAAAATTTGGGTTATATAAAAATAGATTCAGCAAGGGATCAAAAGATTCAATAATTTAATATGACAAGTAGGGTTCGACAAGCGTAATAATGGGGATGTAGGATTTTGACAGCTGTCACTTGTGTGCCATTTTTTTCATAAATACAGATGTGAAAGCTTCGAAAAATATCATTTCGCCATTGAATTTGAATAAATAAAAATAACAGTGCATGATTAGATATAAATTTAAATTGAAACAAATATATCTGTCAAGTGGCACTCTCGCCATCAAAGCTCCCCTGTAATTGATTAATCTGGCAACCATGGGGATTTCATTATTCGCCGAAGCCCCCGGGCATAATTCGATCAAAGGTAAGGTCTGGAACATTCTAGAAGACACGACTGGGGGTGAGAAAACTAACTTGAGCGATACAATTAGCCTGCTCGGATACCGGCGACGTTTCACCCCTGTTTAATATTTGGTTACTTCAGACGGCGTATATAACATTTCTTTCAGCACGATTTGGCTCAGGCACAATATGCTGAAAGCGTTCCAGCTTTAATATCGCAGTATAAGATCGTTTTCGCATATAAAACGTATCCGAAACATTGTTATTATAATATTTAAATGTTCCTATCGTTGTTCAGTAAAATTTAACACATACGACACATGAAAACTTAACCCTTGTTCGGGGTCATTACTGAAGCTTTCATTCTATTTGGCAGCAAGGGTGGGTCAATGCATGAAAGCTTTTATCGTCAATTTATGAGCCGCACTTTATTTTCATTGTTATATTGAAAAACGTAGTCGTTTCTCCCCCTGAAGAAAATACCACGTAAATGTATTAGAATCCTCGATAGAAATGTGAACCAAAAATAATGATTGATGATGTTGACAGATAAATTCTGCACAAAAACCCTCAAAAAAAAATTCTTTGACATTTAATATCCCCGAAAACATATTAAATTAAATGTCGAGCAAACAGACGAAACGAAATTTAATCCATAAAATCATAGTAATATTTTCGCCCGGATGATATAATGTTTTTCGCCATTTTTTTTTTGCGGTGGATACACTGCCTAAATATTTTTCCAACGCTTTGTTAGGCTCTATGAAAATTGGAATACAGCCAAAATATCATACACGTGTAGGCAGAATATACATAAAAATTTATATGGAAAAGCTACGGAATCGCAAAACTTTTATGTAAAATCCGACTTTTTAACAGTTTATTAATTAATTTGTTTTAATGCGATTCGAAGCTCTCGACAATAGCGAGCGGCGACTGATTGAATAGTCTAAGTCGTCTTTATGTTTAAGATTTTCAATTAGGGAGTTTTTCAACAAAAAATAAATTTTCTTTGTCCCACGGCGATTTAAAATATTACTTTAAAAATTTTAATGATTGAACCAATTTGCGAATGTCAAAATTGGAACAATTTAATTATGAATATTTTTCATTTGATACTCGATATTTTTTAGCAATCCATTAACTATGGAATAAATATATTACAATCGAATAAAAAAGGTTCGGTGATTCAATTTTTACGGGCGAAATTTAATTTATTTCAAAAAAACTATTCTCTCTCTCGAGTGAAAATTTCGTTCCATTTTCCGAGTATAACTTAATTAAATATTATTATACACGAACATAATGCAACATAATATTATTCAGAGCACTTACATATACATACTATTATTTTCAGTAAGATAAAATATATTTAATATATTTATGCGCGACGAGCTTTAATGTATTCTGTATGAATTGGGTCTTGTCAGCATTTCTTCCGGAAGAAAATAATTATGTTTGTTTTGTTAAGCCTACCGAAGAACGGAGCGGGTCTCCAGAGGGTAAAACTAACACCGTTTTCACCCCTTTTTTCATAAAAAATCCGCTCATAAAATTGTCAAACGAGTGAAAAATACGGGCACAGAAGAAAATCGATTTTCCACAAAAAATATGTGCTTCATTATAAAACAAGATAACAAAATATATTGCCAAGATGGCAATTTATTAATGATGCTGACACATTGCACTTAATTAAATTTAGAAAAACATATATACTAGAGATCACAATTGTATTGCGCTACAAGTATTGCGCTACAATTTAATAAATAATTTTTGCATTCACTTCTTATTCTGGCATTACTTATGAATTGTAAAGAGCGCGACTCTCTTTCAAAAATGATTAATACGACGGGATTCGTAAACGTCTACTGATATTCAACATTAAATGTCGCTTTGGAATTCCTAGATGTATTAATAACACTTTAAGCCGGTTGCATATTTTGCGGACATCATTTTTGTGCCAAAATTTCATAAAAGATAAATTATTTGTTTTGAGTAGCGTAAGATGACTCAGACATACGTAAATCGCTATAATTTATCGTTGGATGAGTAAGAAAATTTAATTAAATTAATTAAAAAATAGAATAATAAAATTATAATATGCACAGTCGAGATTTAGAGACAATATTACGCGTAAATGACTTAGCGATGTCTAGCCGCAGACTGCGCTCATGCAGGACGTGTCATTCGTACGTTTCACTCGCACTCGGCACATTGTACCGTATGCGAACGAGAAAAAACTTGGTGCTACAAAAAGTTTGTGATATGTAGAATTTATATTATTCTACATACTTTTTTTGTATCGCTTCTTAAATTTTAATTAGGAATAAACAAAATGGAAATTTGATTTCTTATTGAAGCATTTAATACCATTATTAAAACGAGGAATATATTTATATGTAATAATACATTATTCACTCTAGATTTTTAAGAGGATTCAGATCGGAACGGTTCCCTGGTAATGTGAAAGGCTTAATTTCTAATATTTTTTCATATATATTATATTATTTGGAATTAAATTAATGTCATCGAAATACCCTAATTTGATGTCAACCTTCAAAAACCGGTAGGATATCATGTGAAATTACAATTTTGTATTTTATAATATTCTTCATACCATTGACAACCATTAAAAGTCATAACTCTTAGAATGTCATCCACATACATATTATCTCTGATGGTAGATTTATAATTCGCTCTATACATTTCATACAAATCATATAGTTTTTCTCTCCAGTTTTCCTGCGAACCACACGATTATATTAAAAATATATTAGTAATTAATTAAATTTTAATACAAAAGTATTCAATTTTATTATATAGACGTTATAATTTTTTTAATGAATTTTAAGGCAGAAACCTATATTTTTTTTAAAAATAATTGATATAGTCGTCAATATTATATTTTTTCATTTTTCATTATTTTTAATTAAAGAAAGCACATGAAAAATTATATTCCACTCATGTAAAATTTTTCAAATCAAATTTATATTTCATTAAGTATTAAAAAATAAAGACGCGAGTTATTATTTTCCCTCAGCTTTTTACATTTTCACAAAATAAAATTTTATAAAATAATACATACAGATATTAAAATTTGCACGTTTATAAATAATAATAAAAAAAGTGAGTAATAAAAATTCGCTTCGAAGAGAGAGCCAGAATCTAAAAATCTGTTGACCACAACAATATATTGCAAATTGCCATTATTATGATAAATGGCGGGATTTATATCATATCATCTTTTTAATAACGGCACAATGAGAAAATGAATGGGTATATTTATTATACGTGCAATATAAATCAAAGCCATTTAATCTGATTTGATATTTTCATGTAGAGCTTCATGCTGTAAGCTTTTTATTTCACGTCGATTTATGAATATTATTTTTAATTTATGCAAATAAATATCTTCGGCAATGAGCTTATAAATGTCTCATAAATTAAAAAATATATGTATATTTAAAATTTTAATTATATCTAGTATTATTTAAGAGATAAGAGACTAAAAGAAATAATTTTATGATAACAAATGAACCAAATCCAATTAAAATAATAAATACGCTTTCGAAATTCAAAACACTGGATGTTAATATCTAGCTTATCATTTAGGACAGGTGTGGGAAACCTGCGGTATAAGGGCTACATGCGTCCCTCTAAATTCTCAAGTTTTGAATATAAATTTAACAGGACAATTCGGTTTATTTTAAATACATTTTCATATATCTGGCATTTATTATATTAATACGATCGTCAGATTAAATTAATTGTGCTTTCAGATAATAAAATAATACAATTTAAAGTCTAGTATATTATTTCAGTGATATATATATTCTATTTTCTAAGTATTAGACATCAAAGTTGTATAGCCAAATTATCGCTTATCCATTCAGTTAAACTTTGACATTGTCCCGATGCCAAAGTTTTGTTAAACTTTCGGACAATGCAATCCTTAGAGTATTGTATCAAACTGAAACACCTTGACATCATGCGATACCTTTTGATTAGCCCCACGGGGGGAATGTATATTAGAATATCCTTTGAATAATAAATAAATAAATTATATATCAGCATTTTTTTGTTATTATTAATATTAAATTGGATTTGTATTTAAATCACGCGTATCGATGATAGGATCTGACATTTGAAACGAAAATGTCCCCAAACTTTATGTTTTCATCCATGAAATTTAACATGAATGTCAAGCATTGCTGTTGAATAAAACAGCAAGAGAAAAATATATAAATTCGCAATGCGTCCCGAATAAAAAATGGTTTCAGGCCGAACGGCATAATGAAAAACGATCCGCACGAATGAAACTATACATTTTCAATTTAATTTTATCTTACCTATCAAGCGTTAATTCTTCGAGTTGATTCAGATCACAGGCTATGTATTCTAGTGCAGCATCGGTGATCCTCGGACACCACGACAGATCCAATGCTCGCAATCTGGGAAGATTTTCAGCGACCAGCTCTACGCCTTCGTCTGTGACTTTACTACAACCGGAGAGTGATAACACAGTCAGGTTTGGAAGTGAATGCACTGAAACAAAAATAAAATAAACGATTAACATCTCGTATGTAGAGCGGCATTGTGGAATTGCAAATTGACCGTTTCAGTGCCAGATATTGCTTCATATCCGGAGAACGGGTCCAGAACGGATATTGCCTGGCCGCTGAAGCCGCACATTGCAATATCTGAAAATGCACTACGCGGAATTTAAATTTCAAGGAATATTATGAAATTGATGAATAACAAGCAATCCATCAATGTCAACGTCTCTACATTAATCAAACGAGACAATCGGGACAATAAAAAATTTACATCTACCATTAGTAAATCCCCCAACCCTTTATTGTATAATTTTTTTCATTTACAAATTAATTCAGAATACCAGCGACTAATTAAACAGCGGGGAACGGAAAAAATATATCAATCAATTTTGCATTAATAATCTGAATACTAATCAGGTATGATAAAAAAATCCTTGCTTATTAATTAATAATAATCCTATGCAAAGTTTTCATTAAATACATCATACATGTTATACAATATTCGTAACACTTCAGCAACCCAATTTTCATATAATAAATAGTGTAGTTTTATCAAATCCATGAACTAAAATTTGGAGCAGTGCGAGATAAACTAGATGCATCAACTTGCTATAAAAGTAAGATCTTGTCTGAAAAGTGCAATTCAATTTTATGATTAAGCTTAACAAAGCTATAAGGCATAATTTGCTTTATAATTTTAATTAAGGCATAATTTTAATTAACTCAGCGGAAAGTGCGAGGAATATTATTGTAGTAAATGTTCATTGGATAATAAAACTAAGCCAGTAACAACGATGGTTTCAGAAATTCTGGGAGTAAATGTGTGCTCTTCTTTGCTCTTATGTCTTAGGAATAATTATTTTTTGGACTGAATAGTAATTGGAAATGTGTTCTTTATAAAAATTTCGAATGGATAGGAAAAGGAAAAACGCCAGGATCCCAGGCTAAAGAAGATCTTCACCCACGTAGGCTGTTGTTATCTGATATAAAAGGTTTCATCCACTTTCTTAAACTAAAAAAAATGATAACAATGGTGTACTACTATGAGCAGCTTAAGTGCCTTAAGTCAACACTTAAATAAAGGACCATCTTTGTTTTCAAGATGAAAGGTTTTCTTTTATCAGGATAATGCTCATACATACAGCGAGATGACATTACAAAGACTGGAGCAGTTTGAGTGGAAAACGATGTCCAGTTCCGTCCAGATTTGAACGGAAAAATTTGAATTCTGTAGAAAAGGTTAGAAAAATTCTGGGGTATTTTTTGTCATGGACAAGTGAATTATGGAAGACGAACTTGCAAGTCTATTAGATAGTTGGAAGGGCATTGTAGAAAATGAAGGTATATTTTAATTTAATAAAGATTTATTAGATTTGATCTTAGTTTTAAAAAATAAAATAAGTATAAAAAACCGCATTATTTATCGAATAACACAAAATCTTTAAGTTCTACTCTCAATAATTGTATTTTACGAATATATAAAAAAATATTTTCATTGGTAAAATGAATAAGAGACGTCTATCTATCTGATCTGATATCCTATTCAATAAAATACATTTTTTTTATAAATAAATTTAAAAAAACGTTAAATTTTTTTGCTAAAATATCTTCTGGGCCGATACGTCTGACTCAAAGAGTGGAAAAGGTTAACAAATTTAATAGTTTATTTCAATACAATTAATGACCATAACGAATTAACAACAACGATTAATTATAAATATATAAAAATGATTTATAAAGTTGACATTACTTGTTGAATATAAATTAAGCTTTTAAAAAATATTGCTTCCTTCCACAAGATCAAACTTGCAAAAATAATGCACCAGACGTTCCGCAGGCTTATCGGCTATGGATTGATGCAATCTCAATCTATATTCGCCAATGGATATTAGAGTGGTGATAAAAAAATAAAATGTTCCACTACACCGGGCAAAATTAGATTAATGATGGAAAACGTCGTCCTTTCATATTTTTATTTATCTTATGGGAATAAGTAAAAGTCACAAAGAGTCTATTTCCAACGAATATGGTGGCTGAGGTATTATAGTGGCATTATTTTGATAAAAAAACCTTTCCATATTTTCCATTATTTCTAGTAAAATATCTCTGAGCACACCATTTATTATTATTTTTAGTATTCGACGTATTTTGATATAAAAATTATGTATCGATTGAGAGCACTATAATTTGATTAAATATGCAAAAACGCCTTTTAAAAAGCACTTCAGCATGTTGATTATTTATATCAAATGGATATGCGTTGAATATAAAATGAATTTTCAATATAAATAAATTTATAAAATATCATACGTGCTATTTTGGGGTTCAGTATAAATGAAATATGATTAACAATTATTGAATGAAAATTCGCAGAATTTTGTTCAATACGAAAAATATTTGTTTACATAAAAATATTTTCATCAGTTTGAGATTTTCAAAGAACGCTCTAAATCAAATTTATTTATGCCGAGTTCAAACCCCCTCAAATATTGAACCGTCTACATGTCGGATTAAGTTGATGAGAAAACTTTTCATCACATCATTTATTGCGTACTCTATTAAAATTCATGGAATTTGTTGTCGCATCGACGAAAAAAATATATTATAGAAGCCAATTTCGTGCTTAGATTGGGGAGCAAAAATGATTAGAGATTATTGAGTTTGTGGCTCGTACTCAGACGAGCACAATATTGATTTGAAACAAACAATTTCATTTTATTTTTCAGTGGGGTGAGATATAAGTGCACCTTGGAAGCTGCATCCCTTTGAGTTCCCCCTTCATTGAATTCTGTATTTTCCGGGTTAATAAAATCCCCTCATTTTTCGTTCACACGTAAAATATAATACGAAAGCCCTATGTCAGCCATTTTTCATTCTTGCCTGCATTTTATTCTACTTCATAAATATAATAAGCACGTATATGTAG
Source organism: Philopotamus ludificatus (assembly GCA_022495035.1). Taxonomy (NCBI): domain Eukaryota; kingdom Metazoa; phylum Arthropoda; class Insecta; order Trichoptera; family Philopotamidae; genus Philopotamus; species Philopotamus ludificatus. The sequence goes on from JAGXCT010036249.1 coordinate 55,409, forward strand.
ATTTTTGTGAATTACTTTGAAAAAAGTGGACGTATGAACATTGAATCTATAAATATTCAACACACCCGTCTCCCGAAAAATAATGTTTATTTTTTTCGTTTAATTAATTAAATATATTAATAAATATATTGCGTGTTACATATGATTTTTTCCTAAGGGAGCATGAAAAAATGGCGCAAAATTAATTACCAGTGAAGCGCATGACACTATTGAAGTGAAAAAATTAAATACATTTAATGTTCAACGAGCATGAAAATATTTTTAGATCATGTGTATTTAGGTTAAAGCTCTCTGCGGAAAAACTTTAGCTATTCTTCGCAAGATATTCTGAAACTTTTCTGGCGGACAAAGCTTCCACTATAGATATCCGAAATCTTTTATCTTGAAACATGATATTAATATAATATATACATATGACTGGAAATAAAAATATTTTTGCGCATTCTGAAAAAAATGCATTCTGGAAAAATGCATGATATGAATGTCAAGACATTTGACGAGACATTTTCAAATGTCAAAAATTAGACATATATTAAGCAGAGAATATTATATTTATTATAATGAAACGAGAAAAATCTACGAATTTTTCATGAGCAAGTATAATAGAGCCATTTTGCTTCGGGTTTCAGATTATTAGACGAACTTCAACAATGGCAGATCGGGTAATCCGCAGAGAAAAATATTAATATTTCATGGCAAATACGAACAGTCTTCCATTATGTTAAGTTGAGCCATGTTCACATTGGCCGGCAATCTGGTAGCACATTGTGCCAGGATGCTGAAAGGCTACATCTCCATATAGAAGACCGGGTAAACACATGAGATTTTTGTGGTTGTGGCAAGGCTATATGTACCGCATACACACATTGTAGGTCAAGGTCTGTTTCTCGATATCCAGACCGGTGTTGCTATAAATGAATTTTTAAAAATTTCATTTGAATCCAAAGTGTGCGTTTTTTTTTGGAAAAACTTGTATTATTTTTATAAATACACCCCGACCTCGTAAAACGCGGTCGTGTAGTTCCACAAAAATATCATGTAATACAATTTCGTGTTAAACGAGGCTTGAAGTTCACCCAATTAGGGTTGGCGTTTCAAAAAAATATCAAAATTTAATTACATCCTTTATTTTTTCCAATAAAAAAATACGAATACACTTGTAATTCTCTCAAATATTGCATTTTATTAATAAGCCGACTGGTAATTTGGACTTGTAATGATATCTGATGCTAAATGCAGTTAAAATCCACATTTTAAAATTTTTGAAAATTTACCCTTATGTTTAAATGATGCAGTGTCCCTATGTATACAGCCCAACTACCTCAGTCTTGGTCTTCTTTTCCTCTGGGGACAAGAAGGCTTGTTGATCAACCCACCGGAGTCTGGCCACTGATGATGACAGCTGAAACCGGTATATTCTTGTACAGATCCTCGTTGCCTCGGTTACGCCATTCCCCGTCACTAAATACGGTTCCAAATAATTGTCTCAGAATTCTCCTCTTCAGGAAATCCAGTTGTTGCTCGTCTTGTTTTCTTAAAGCCCAACATTCAGATCCGAATGTAAGGACGGGACTGATGAGGGCCATGTAGAGCTTGACTTTGTTCTTCTTTGAGAGGAATCTCCTAACCTAACCTAACCTAACCTAACCTATATGGGCATTATTTTGACTTGGTCTCATTGATTCTTAGACCGACGCCAATTTCCGCACTCATTATTCACCTCAATTCAAAATGTTTCATTCATCATACCAAAGCTTGATTGCAGTTCTATAACCTCGATTTTTAAATTTAAAGGACCTAGAATCGACTTTCACATTAAATGGGGTTTTGAAAATTGTGACATTTACCTTATCTTTTTGTATGTATGAAAATCTGTCATCGAATGCTTTAATTAATTCTGTGACCTAATTAGCATATTTTGAAAACTCCTTATTTTCACTATTAAAGTCATATAATAGTTTAAAATAAATGTCATTCTTTAGCGGTAGTTTTTCATTAGGCTCAAGTTTATTACAAAAGCTTTTATATTCTGATAACATTATGTAATCAATTTATTTTCATCTTGTAGGTAAAAAATATAAATCTGGAAGCCATTGTTCATCGTAAAATTCAGGTATATCATTCGAATTTTCCAAAATTAATTAGTATAAAATGCAGAATATATAGAAAGTTCTTGAAATAAGTAAGTTAAAAAATCTTAAATTGGGTCACAAGTGTCATCCATTATTTTTTTTTGAATATTCGACGGTTTTTTAAGCGTTAATTCCTTCGGATGTTATGGAGCATTCTATTATCCAAAATTAATAATTAACTAATAGGGGAGGACGTTATAGGGGGTTAATTTTATTTTTTGATTTGAAGGAGATCAGTGCATCAAAC
>JAGXCT010036250.1:0-38068 GCA_022495035.1 Philopotamus ludificatus
AAAGTCAAAATTTCCACATTAAAATTGTTTGAATCATTTTTGACACTGTCGAATAGTCCACTTATATAATTACTGGCATATTTTAACCGGAATAAATTTACAAATCTGTAAAAAAAAATTAAATTTAAATTAGTGCACGAATTATCTAAATATTATTTTAAGTTGTATTTAATAAATTTGTTAATTATTTTTTTTTTATGTGACGATTGATAGATGACGTTATAATTATTTCTAAGGCGCCAACAACATGTATAAGTGTTTGATATATTTTTTTAAAGATGAGGGGGTGTTAATGGATCTTTCATATTCACATTCTCCTCTAGCCAGTGTCATAACTTCATGGAATTCATATATTACCCTATCCGAGGTTAACGCGGTCAAATGTTAACCTACCCGAGCACTAACTTAGCTCAGTTGCGGTTGACATAAATTAAATATCATAAATAAATTAGTTATAGTAATTAAATACATTTGAAAAGTGCATTTGCATTAAACTTGTATCTGGCGTATGACATAATTTTCATATTTAACTTTTATATGAATAATATCCGGCTAGAAATGTTGGCAGCGTAGTTGGTATGGGGATGATAGGGGTTGAGCACATCCTGATCACGTGATATCCTGTCATACCGGTAGCTCCATAAAACGTCCATTGTTTATTACTTCGTTACAAAACACACTGACAGTCTAATTAAGCATCCAATAAACTGAAACGAGCGGTGGCAGGTCGATTAATTAGCGATATGCCCAAATTAAGTATTATAAAAAAGATAGGTGGACAAACGCGTAATTTACTCGCATATATACATTAATAAACGAGAATAACAACTGTTTTAACATCCAGCTGTATTAAGAAAATAATGTCATAAAGTACTTTGAATCTGAATTTTCTATAAACGTTAAAAATCTGCGCGTTTATTAACGATTTTTGCATGGTCAGTAAAAGTACGGCAATACGTTACGATTTAGGGAGTTCAAGTGTCCAGGGCGAATATGGCAAAACAAAAGGTCGTTAGCGGGGGGGCTAATTATAATTTGGAAATTTATTCATGTAGCCTCGGGGATTTTGATGGGAAAATACTCCTTGCCACGCTGGATCGATAGGGGTCAAAATTCTGCAGAGCTCTCGATGCACCCTTTGAATGACCGCCGTGTCAAATTGCATCGCGGGAAACTATCGCCATCCGATTAAATTTTAGAATAATATCCTTTGGTCCTCATGTCGATAAATTAGCGAGGCGAAGTGCATTGCGGGACAGGCCATTAAATTTCCATATCAACCGTGTTTGCGTTTAATATTTTGAATGCCGAAATAGAAGCAAGGGGGTGGTTGTTACTAAAAAAAGGCAAGTGGACTTTGTACTTCGAATGCATAGAGATTTTAATTAATGCAATATTTGGTCTAGAGGTTGTTGTTCAGCATTTTCTATTTTTCTTAATTAATAAATATAAACCCTATTTTTTTTAATAGTAATATTTAATTTATTTATTTGTTACACGGTGGAAATTTCTTTTCTTTATAAGCAATGTCACTAATTATTCAGACATGAAGGTATTGACGAGATTTTACTCGACATAAATTCTAAATTGATTCTGTGTGTATTAGGTAGAGGAATTAATATTTAAAGCTAAAGCAATAAAAGGATGATTACGAATAATCTAGGATAATAATAATTGATAAGTTTGGAACAAGGACGTAAAAATGCATTAAAATTGATTCATGAATTTATCAAAAGTAGTTGAACCGTAAAATATTTTCAAAAAATTTTTTTTTTAAAGTAAAGTAAGATTTTGTCTTAACAAAACCCCTAACAATAAAAAAATACGGACGTAGAAATTATATATTTACCGAAAATATATGCTGGTTAATTTTTTAAATGATGAACCACACATTTTTTTTTATAAAATTTCGGAAGTGAATTTAAAGTCCTTAATTTATTTGAAAAATGAGAAAGGTTTCCAAATTGAGCAATACACTACTTTTTCATTAATATACACAAATTCCAGACCCATAATAAGTGAGAAATATAAAGAAATGATGAGTTTATTGTCTTACATATCTCCGATTCGCCATAAATACTTTACAACCTCTACGAAGTAATTTACTTTACGTATTAGATTGTTTATAATTTATTATAATATAGCTGTAATTAATTCTCAATAAAGTTGTTTTTCGTTTACTTACATGTCTGCATTTAATACCAATTACTTATTTAAAAAAATACATTTCATAAAAAGCAATTTCGATTAAAACATAAAATTAAAATATAAATTAATATTATTTTCTATAAATGTTATTATTGAAAGACTTATAAACGCATTTGTAAGCTAAAACAAATGATTATTTTTATTAATTGTTAAATATATACATAATAAACTTTAACATGTTGACAGTTAAAAAAATACATGAATTGATTAAGGTGTGCTAATATTTATATTTATTTATTTGACTATGATGGATAGATAGCACAACAGAAAGAGAAAATTCCAAAGTGCTATTCACCGATATAAATATATTAAAGATTTTAAAGATGCAAAGTAAATGAGTCTCTTACACTATTTTTCCCTCCAGTGTCAAACCACTGGTTAATTTTTATATTATTTCAGTTCGATTGAAATGAATATTATTTATTTTATAATTATTTATTCAACCCAGGATAGATGGCAAACAAATAATTAATTCCATCGCGCCAAACTACCTATATAAATATTTTTATAAAACATAGCAGAGGTAATGGATCGCTTCCTCTTACATGCCCCCTGGCCAGTGTCATAAAGAATTCCCTGAATTCATAGTTTTCGTCGGACACCTATCCGACTACCAACTCAACTCAGTCGCGGTTAGCTAACATTATCAAATTATTAATATGTTACCTACAAGCTATAACTCTGGTTATATATACTTATGCAAACTTTTAAATATCTCACAATGAATTATACGACATCCAAATATAATAGTTTATATTATAAAAAAATATGTGGAGTTATGGTTTTCTCTCAGAAACCATTATCAATTCTTCAATATTAGTTTTGTGTCAAGATACGGATATTCAGATTCGTTAAAATATTTTATATAATATATATGCACACGATAGTTTGAGAAGCGTTGCAAAACGGCGTATAGTGGTTGTGATTAAATGACAAATAAGACTAGATTTATTAGCGCCCGTTCCCACATAAACAGTACGCCATTTCAGTTTCCAATTTCAGCAAGGAGTGTCCTGAAATCGATGTTGCGGTCATTTTTGCAATTTGCGCAAGGTCCATCGCGCGCTCTCGTGGGATGCTCAGTTGCCGGCTGGCTGTACGCTAATTGCAATTTTCAGCTCATATTATTTAGCCAGGCCATTCATTAATCTCCCTTTCTTCGGTGCATTTGTTCGCTCCGACTAACTTGTTGGCCGGCTAATGGTGGCCGCGGCCACTCTGATGTTTCTGTTATAGTTGCAGGTTCATCATCCTGGTTTTTAATTTAACTCATCACACTAATGGTTTAATATTTAAAATAAATTATTGAAATATTTTAATGTGGATTATATCAGTGCACGAATTTTTTGTCTACATTTTGTCTAAAGTACATGTAAATCCCGTTAAGCGAAATTTTGCTATCAACGGGGCGTTTAAAAAACAGTTTTTTAAAAGAAATACACATAATATAAATCATTTAGTTTGTTCCACGTTGCAAAAATAATCTAGATTTAATTTTTAGACTTCATTATGTGTATTATGCAAAATTTGATTACAGAAATAACTCCCGCGCGATCTTCGTGGTTTTCTTCTAACAACTTCTTATAATGATTGTGAAGAAAAAGTGCTTTTTAAATGATTTTGACACTTAAATTATTTCACAAGAACAGTTTTCGAGTAGTCTGTGCCTAGGGACATGGCATGGCTATCGATTTATAGCAGCTCTTTATTAGTTATGGGTTTGTCATGTTATTTTAATTAAGTCTGAATATCTTTACATCAACCATCGATGCCTCCGGAAATGACTAAAAGTCCAATGTCTTACATTATTTTAGAATTTCTTGTAATAACCTTTTCCAAACACTATTCATACTCTAATGGATGATTTCATTCCATGCTTCAATGATTGATAATAATATATTAATTCTATCTAATCCGAATAGCATCTTTATCACCTCCAGTAGTTTCTTGAATATGTAGCGCATTATTTTTCTTAAATACCAAGTTTCAATCAAGGTCCGATAGTCATTGGGCTTTGATACTACATCTACTGCATCAACGGAAAAATCAGTGCAAAGATTCTCAAGTTCCAGAAGATGACAGGGCGTATTGTCCAACACAAAGAAAGCTGGAAGGTCGACTTTAATATTCTCGCAATATTTTTATTGTTGGGTAGAAGCAGTCCATAGATACATTTTGTGTGATCCAAGCTTTACGGTTTCTTCGTCAAAAACTGGAAAATCGTTTTTAGAATAATCTTTTATGTCACGAGGAGTTTCTGCGGATGCATTTTTACTAAGGAAGAAGAGTTAAACAATTCTTTACTTCTTTAAATCCAAAATCGGCCTTCTTCTTTATGGAAATATACATGTGTTGGCGTTCATTTGAAATATAGTCCTGTCTCATCCACATTAAAAAATAGATTTAGTGAATAACTTTCCCTTTCTAATATTTCACGGAGCTGATTCTACGTCTTTTAGAAGTATGCAGGTTTGAACGTTTTCTTAACTGATCATACCAATTTTTTCTTCTTGTAAAACTTTTTTCTCCACTTAAAACGATCACCAAGATTAATTTGGTATTGGATTTATGTCCTCTATTGAACATTATTCAATTGTTTAATATGTTTTAAGAAAACATCATTTGGTTTATGAAATTCTTTACAAATTTAACTAGATCGCGTAATGACAAATCCGCACTCACCAAGGTCGCGATGAACGAAAGTTACCTGTATATATTAGGTGTAGTAAAAGGTCTTGTCGTATTTTTTCAATAAAATTTAAATTCATTTTTTTATACATTTATTATTACAAAAAATAATTACTATTATATTATATATCCTTTTGCCATCTTTTTTCAAATTAAAAATATCTGAAAAATCCTGCTGATTTGGAATTAAAACAATCAGAAATGGATTTTGGACTTCACTTTCTGTTTGGAATGATTTATTTAAAAAAAAAGTGTTTTATAGAACGAAACAAATGGTAGGCTGAAAGGTCTAAATCTGGCGAGTAAGCAGGATGCAGTAAAGCCGTCAAAAACCCAAGTCATCTATTTTGTTTAGGGACAAATCTGCGACATGGGGACGCGCATTGTCGTGGAGGAGGAAGATTTTCTCCTAAAATTCATTCTTTTCGAATCTTTCTCATTTTTTCTGACACTTTGTGACAGTTATATTTGATAGTTCTTTGATGGTTATAGTTGGATTTTTTCCAATTTCAGATCTGTTTTATTTACTGTACAGTGTCGTCAACTTCGATCTAATACGTCTCCATAAATGTCGCAAATATTTCTTGTAGCGATAGTTGCGTTTTTTTTTGAGTGAAACTGAAAGAGTATGCAGTTTTGGTCTTCTGAAGGAACAAATTCGACCATTGCGACTGGGTTGAGTAATTTTTTTTTTGTATTAAACACAGGCGGAGGAAACGTTTCTCGACAAGCACACAATAAAATAACACATCTTGGCTCGTCAAAGGACTAAGAACAACTGTATCTAAAACTACTCTTTGAAAATACGACTTTTTACTACACTTAATATATATATATAATATATAGTTTGATATGATTCCACGTCTTAATTTACGTGGCGTCCGAGGGGGTCTTCATCATTGGCTAGATAGGAACTTGTCCCAATTATCCGTACTCTTTGATATGGGTCTGGCGACCCCAACTTCGGCTAACTTTGGTAATCGAACGTCGTCAACCGGTGCATATAGCACCCGGCCGTGCCACCGCCGCTATATACTACATTTGGCCCGATGTAAATTTCGAAATTTGCATATTTAAGCACAACACGGTTAAAATAACTTAGATGTTGGCTAAAGTGCTGCAGCCGTCCGATAAAGGTTAACCAGACTTCACCTTTCGCATTCTGCCAAACGTCCGGTGTCTGCTTCCGGTAAATTTCGACACGGATGAAGTTAACATCGTCCCCGGGTCGATGTTGGCACTAAACATTATTGTGTGCGAGACGCCTTTGAAGTGTTGATAAATTACTACGCTTCAAAGTGTACAGCTCGAGTGGCTCACTATCAAAACTTTCGCCAATGGAAAAGCTTAGAGGCTTTCCGAACGCTCGATTGATGTTGTGCATAAGTAATAGATTGGCCAAAAATCTCCCAAAGCAAATCAGAAAAAAATACACACACTGCTATTTTGAAATTGGTTTCGGTCTTATATTCGTGTCCACTATTGGAAGCATGTTAATACATCTCCTCGCAGCACGTGTACCAGATGTGTACGTGCAGAAGAATCCCTGCTGATTCTGACGCGGCAGATTTGTTCGGGAAACGAATCGGAAATATTATCGTGGCATTATTTATTAGTATTTCCGTGAGGTAGAATGCACGGTACATTGGAAGGCTGCTGTGGGATTTGAGACATAGACCGGGGAAAACCTGCACTTCGTTGAACACGAAAACAAAAGAAAAACATTTCCGTTCTGTGGTACACGAAATAAAATTCACTTTTACCGGTAACGGTTGCTTCCTAGAATTAATATAAAAAACAGTATTTATTCATTTACATTCGATTATTGAGGAATACATATTTTCCTCAATTGCCGTTATTAAATATGGAATATTTTCATTTTTCTTTGGCGATTCTATACGATTGATTTATTCACTTGCACGAGGCAAGTATTCAAATGTCGATTTGGTATAATACACATATAATATTTCTATGATATGTGGATTGGAATATAAGAAATAAATGGAGAATAATAAATAAAAATGGAGATAACTTTCACTATTCGCAACCGATAAATCTTGCGTGAAATATCTTCCTTTGAGTTGCGGTTACAGAAAAGGAGTGTATCACCTTTTTGCTACTAAATTGGCTATAAATTTAATATTTAGGTTGTCTAAGAAAATATTGTTTTCGTGAATAATGATAGTTTCAGAAAATGAACTTTTTTTTAGGTATAAGATTATTCAGGCGCTGAAAAATATAATATATTATTACAGGAAATTAATATGAATTATTTTAAATCATGTAGAAGAAAAAAGATCAATGTTTTATAATACTTTATAATATAAATTAGGAAAAGCTTGGAAAATATCCTCTGAATATTGTACTTTGAATGTTTCATAGATTACAATCAGACACAAGCACAAGTAAGATAAACATATTATATGTATATAGAGTGAATTATGCTTAATTAAGCCAATTGGGACCTCAGTTAATAATAATTTATAAGTTTTTTGAAAGAAATATTGAAACCATATACACCTTGGCCTCATATAACACATTCATATGGTTCCATAAAAACATCGTGTAATACAAATCCATGTTATACAAGGTTTGAGGTTCATACAAAATAGTCTTTGCGTTTCAAAAAATATATATTTACATATTTATTAAAAAAACTTAAATAACATAACTATAATCATTTATTCATCATCGCTATTACTAACAATATTCTATACGTTCGACTCTTTTTCGAGATCGGTTGCGAGTGTTTATGATTTCGGCGAATTCTAAAGTGACGATTGGACGATTCTATGTAAGCCTTCTTAAAATTTTCAAACCTTCCTCTACTAGGAGGAAGATTCTGATTGCGTAAATATTTCTGAAAACCGATATTTCTCACGTTAAAACAAATATTGTTTACAGCTAACTAGCTGAGAAGACTTTTATAATTGATTTTTTGACTTTTGATTAGATAATGCCTTTCTGAGACTACTCTGAGGAAAAGATTATTATTTTTTATATATAATTAGTTGATTGAACAACACTTTATCTACTTTTTAGTATCAACATTTTCAGTCTAGATCATTAAATGATGAATCCCGCTAACCGTGATATTTCCTTATGCTATTAATATTAAGAAAAATTAAACTCGCAAAATTCAGTAGCACGGATGAACGAATTCAGATACAAATAATTTATATTTCCTTTATTTTATACCCTTAATAATAGTGAGTCGGTCTATCTGTGTAGTGGAATAAATGCTGAATGTAAATATTGGAGTCTCTTAGAATAATCAATATTATTTCTGTAAATATTGTTTGCTACATTATTTGATCTAAATTCTAAATATAACGAAAAAATATTAATGTTTATTATTAGTGTCTCTTGTTTACCCTTCAAATTCAGCCAAAATATATATTTTAATAAATGATAATATTTGAATTGTTAATATTGTGTAATGTATGTATATAAATGCGTTAAATAAATATATTTTATTTATTTGGCCATAACGTCGATTGCAACATCATACCAATCACGAGTAACCGTCCTTAAAACGTGTGTGAAGATGGTAATTTTATGACCGTATTCCCTCCAAAAACATTTGACAGCCATAACACCACGATGACTCAATTTAACCTTTTGATCTCGGCGTAAAATGGCGGATCAAATTCCAAATGCTGAGTGCCCCTGTCCCCCATCCCCCAGGGCCTCAAACGTCAGAGCAGTGGAAGAGTGGCATTGTGAGCAGAATGTATCGTGTACCGGGTGGACTTTCGAGCTTTTACGGCCAAAAGAAATGGCGCCCGTACCGATCAACAAGTGGGACAGGGAGCGAAGCCGATTCAAATGCGAACCCTGGCTTGCCCGGTTATTTATGACCCGGCCACGTGAAATATTATTAACCCCCCCGGCCGTCTAGCGAGCAATAATAACACTTGCGAAATTAGAAATTTGAGAGCCTTTGTCCTTATTGTGCTGTTATTTGAAACGAATCTACGAGATTAATGGCCGGTACAAATTTGTTTGTCTCTTGGCATTAAAGCAATTACACTTCATAGCCGACTTTGTAGCCAATTAAGTTCGTGACTATAGTTTTTGAGGCAATATTTCATATTATGGATTATGAAATTATATAACATTTAATTAATTACAATGAAAACGAAGACACATAACGCAGAAATTCTAAGACTTTAGTCGTTAAATAAAATTTACTTTGTTTCATTTGATCACAGAAATGTCAATACAATATATTCATCCGTGTATCAGTTACTTCACGGGCAAAGAAAACATTTTTTTTTCAGAGACAGACAATATCGCACAGACGAGACGTACGTTTGTCATACGAAAAAATAGCAATAATATATTATTGCTTTTTGCAATGACGAGCCAAGTGGATATTCAGGAGAGAGACAGAATAAAAAGTATGAGAATGACAGCCTGTGGTCACAATAGGGGCACTGGATCTGAACACAAAGAGATATCATGCTCCGTGCCCCGGCTAATAGGTGAGCTGGCCTGCAACTGACGTCGATGGCCATTTCTCTCGTCTTCCGTCTATTCTCCCTCCACCTTCCTTCCGACCTGGTCACCCACGCCAGGAAAAGGCTTCACATTTTCTTTCCAAAGAGCCGACAATACTGAAAACATGAAAAATGTTCATTTAATACATGGAAACTGAATATGTGCCACAATAATTACAACAAAAGGTCTTTGAATCGATCGAGAATCATTTTAATATTGCATAATTTATTTAAAGAAAAAGCGGAAAATATAGAAAATTAAAAATATTTTGATCGAATTTGAGTGAAACTAATTTTTGACATTAATATATTAGAAATAAATAGTTTTACACTGAATAAATACAAATAAAATATTTTCGTTTCTACGCGCTTTGTTGCGCTGCAATTCGGAGCAGTCCCGCGCTTCTCCAGTACCCCCAAATATTTTACCCAAGAGCCGCCACGGCTTATCTCCTTATTCTTGCATATCCATAACGTTGTCCTTTCATGTATTTTTAAGGGAATAGAGATTTAGAGAAGAGGTCATAGAGGCCTTGTTTGAATACGAATGCCGAGGTATTATAATATAACGATATTTTGCCCAAAAGATTATTTTCCATTTTTCATGTTTACAACACAGGTTCGAAATGATATGAGAGAGACATCATTATTAATTATTTTAAAAAGTAGTGATATTGAAATTATTTTACAGTTTCATAAAACATCTTAAAATTCATTGAATGAATTAATAAAGAGAAATTAGTTCAATTGTATGACAAATCACATATTTAGTCCAGTTAGTATCTAAAAAAAATATTTTTGTTGGCAGGAAGACCGTCTATTATTATATCTGAAATATATAAAGCAAACTTTAAAGGATCTAGCATGTCTGATGATAAGAATATAGATACGTAGTTATTAAATAGTTCAGATCTTGATCCCATTGAATGGAAAAATGAAATATGGATGTAAATTAAATGCATATATATTAATGTAATAATAATTATAAAGAAAATTATTATTTTTTTAAGGATAGCAGTTGATATTTTTTTACTTTCATGCAGTTAAAGTTAATCATCTATAGAAAATAAAAAATATATTTAAGTATCTAATAAAAATATACATACAAAATTTGGTAATACATCTATGGTTAAGTATTCGGAATCAGTTGTTCCTCGCATTTGATTTAATTTGAAAAATATATTTGTATATATTTAATGATATTACAAAGTAAAGCAAAGTATCGTATATACCAAATTATCCGTAATTTAAAGACAAAACTATTAGGAATGTCTATAAGGACTCAAGTCAAGTATATTGAATACACGATTCATATAGATTGAGAATTATATTATAATGTAATACATGATTGTATAATATCTAATCAATTAAAAAGAATAACTAGCTAAACAATGTTTATATATATATATATAAACATTGTTTAGCTAGTTATTATCGTTTCAATAACTTATGAGTAATATTTGCTGATATGACATGCAAATGCCAAAATAATTGAGTTAATTCCAATATTGATGCATGAATTTTCATTCATGTATTAATATTGAAATTTTCGTCTTTACTACATTTGCCTATTGCGCATATTAATTAGTATGCCAATGGATTCAATTTTCATTAATACTCAACATTAGTAATACCCGATATAATTGATATCATATTAATTAATTCAATTCTTTTTTTTACCAATAATTCTAGCTTTCAAAGAGTTTAATTGTGTAAATTCGTTATATGAATTATGATGCTGGAGGTTAATTATACCGATTTAGAAGCGCTTATTGGCTTAAACTGCATATATTCAGCTCAACGATCTCAATTACACAAACCAAATCGGATTCAGTTTACCGTTGATCTCTCATTCGATTATCAAGTTGCCGGAAGTCCTTGGCGTTTGAATTGGTGCAGGTAGATCAATACGTGGATGTGGGACAAGCAATCGTTCGCTTGGGGTTGTCCCGCATGGGTGTGAATCCATCCCAAGCCGACTTGTCTACAGCGGCGCTGCTCCATTAATCTTGAACGATATACCACGATGCACTCTGAATGTCGAACGTGTATGCGCCGAGAGTATCGAATCCCATCGGTGCAGGGGCTTCTCGTGCCAAACCCAAAGGGACGTGGTGGTGGCTTTATAAACAATCACTACGCCATTTTATGTGATTTTTTTAAAATTGAAATATTCATATTAACTTGCTGAAAAAATCAATCAATTCCGAGAATATGTAATTAAAGCTTTTTAATATGTACATAGAATTTATAATTTATTACATAAAAGTAATAAAGATTCAATTTGTAATAATCAAAAATTTTATATAGGAGGTGATACAATTTTTAATATTTATTTTGCTGTATTTATGCTGTAACGCTTTTCAAATTTGCAACAATCAACAATCAACAATCGTATTCGTTATTATTATTTGTATTTCTATTATTTGCCGACTATTTCCATTAATCGAGGACAATATCCTATTCAGTCAATTACAATATACTAATAGAAAAAAATACCAACGTGAGCTAAAATATTTTAAAGAATTTTTCGTTGTTTGAAAAAAATGTTTATTGTCAAAGTATTAAAGAAGAAAAAAAATATAAGACTCGACAAAAACAGCATCGTTATAATCATTCTCGGTACTCCTTGCGACTCCTTATTCTCAATAAAAATAAAAACGTCATAACACCATACCATTGAGTTCCAGAAGTGCTTCGAAGGTTAGGAAAATCCTTGCGACAAGTCTTTAATATCTATTTGACCTAATTTGTATGGAAGAATCTAATATAAAACATTGTCATCATCATATTGATAACTAAAAAAGGGTTTTAATCTATTTTTTACATAGTCTAATATAAGTTAGTCTGTATCTATATGCAGTAGAAAACCTGTCATTTTTATTTAGATTGCAATACCCAACTCCCAAATCAACGACGAACACATTGGTCATTGCACGTTGCTTTTTTTGTCGAAGGACTATATACCACCAAAGCTACGGAAATCATTTAATTTTTTTTTAGAGAAGTTCTAAAACTTAATATATGTCATTTCTTGTTTCGAAAGTTTTAATCGGGTAATAGTAGTACCCTCAACTCTTCCCACTATGTTTAATTTTAGTCGAATCTATAAGTTACTCTCTTTACATTTTTAAACTAATTTATTAAAAGAGATATTCATTGGAGAAATGAATATGAAGCATCTATAGCAGTGGTTCTTAACCTTGTTGGAGGTACTGAACCCCACCAGTTCATATGCGCGTTCACCGAACCCTTATATCATACGTCGTATCATTTTTCATAATATCGTACAATAAGTCGGGTGTGTGTTTTGACCTCCGCCGAACCCAGGGAGACTGACTCACCGAACCCCTGGGGTTCGATCGAACCCAGTTTAAGAACCACTGATCTATAGGGTTTGAACCGACATACGAATAAAAAAATAGATTATTTTTTTAATTAAATAAAACAATATCGTTTAACTTATTTGCTAAAATATCCTTTGGGATAATACGTCTGGCCCACGAAGTGGAAAAGCTTAAGATTTTAGTGAAGGCAAATTAAAATTATTGTTTGATTTTGATCTTATTCAAACCTTCGACGAATTAAGCTAGAAAATCGGATCTTTCTTGTCTATGGTGCAGTTTTATTTAAATCAGATCGGAAAAGTGAATAGTATGCCGTATGAATTCCTCCCCGTTAACAAAGAAGCGCGCGAGAACAGTTCTTTTTTTATCACGACAATGAACCCACCATTTTTTTGTCACCAATTCTAACAGGAAAGGAGAAGCGGATAGTGTTCGAAAATATTAGTAGAAAAAAACAATGGGTTCCAAAAAAATAAACACTCATACCGACGCCAAAACCAGGATTAATGTTATGCAAGGTTCTTTTGTACATACGGTAAAATATTTGGGGGATCATTTATGAATTATTAAAACTGAGTGACAACAATATCATCCGAAGTCTATTGTCAATAATTGGTGCGACGCAGCTTGAAGGGAAAAAAGTCTCAATTCAGTCAATTGGAATGAAATAGGCAAGAATGAATTAAAAAATCCAAGAGCTGAACTAAGAAGTGCTACTACCCTTGTTTTATTTATCAGATATTGCTTCATCCGACTATCATCTTATCAAATCTATAGAGCACTTCTTAAGAAAAAAAACATGTTAAAAGTCATCTTAATCAATGTTTTAATTCAAATCCAAGTGTCACAAATGTGGTATTAGAATTGAATAATATTGAAGATGTTCAATAATGATCGAAATTATATTTTATAGCTTTCAGTGAAATGTTTTAACACCCAGTTCACCTAATATTTTATTTTTAGGTAATAATTATATCCATTTAAATGAAAAAATATATATGTTAAAACATTTAGGTAAAATAAAAAAAATCTTGTATAAAAATTTCATCTATATGCATTTGAATATTTTTCATATTGCATGAACATATGTATGTATATATCTTTGTATAAAAATAAGATTTTTTTTGTACGCTAGAACAAGAGGAGAAAAGAGGAGAGCTAGAGGATACATAGTTAATACACGTGCACGTGGCCGTTGATTATATTCAAAAGTTTTCAGGTGGGCAAGTTATTTTTTCAGAGGTGCTCTGGGATCTCTACTTGCTTGCATGGTGTTATTAACTTTTTTTACGGTTCTCCATGGCTTCTAACCCCCCCCCGGCTTAAATATTCCTGCCACCATCCCGTCCTCTCCCGGTCTCATCCTACCGCCGTGGAGAAAGTGACTTGTGCCGATGAACGTTTACGGGAAAATTCGATACGGGACCGTCTCAAATTAATTTCCCAAGCGAAACATGAATTTCTTAACCGCTTAGAGGCTATGCACATCCGTGTCGCATGGTGTGGGGTACTTTTTACATTTTTTACGATGTCAACAACTTATTTGGCGTGAAAAGGGCGCTCGACATAATCTGCCCACTTGCCTGGCTGAAAATCAGCTTACCTGCTCTATAAAATATTTATCCAGGGTGCGCGTTGCAGTGTGAGGACTTGCGCCATTTTTTTGCACGGGAAATGTCGACACCTTTTTCTTTTAGCGACACGTTACATTCTGATAAATTTTATCAGTTATTATTACTAGCATTTCATAATTGGTTTGCCGTGAAAGGCGAAATCAAATTAATATCAGGGTTAATTTAAATATAAATTCAACAGTGTCTATAAAAAAGGTTAAAAATGCCAGTCTGTGTAATTGAGTGCTTAGAAATATGGTTTTATTGATTTTTTAACAATAGTGACAGCTTGTTTTGTTGCCGTCTCCTTCTAATGCATTTTGTCTCGGTCACACCATGCGCTAGGTGACCTCTTACTATCGATTTTATTATAATCGATACTTAATAACCCTGGTCTGTGTAATTTCCACGTAGAAATGTGATTTTATTTATTTTTATAAATAAATATTTTATGGTAACTTTAATATATTCATTTTTTTTTTTTAAAAAAAAAATAATTTAATTTATTACATTTATTGTCTGATCACGCTGCAACCCTCGTTTGTCGTTTTATTATCGAAATTTGTTTATTTATAAGATTACCAGAGAGAACGACGGGCTCCTCTCTGGACATGTTGACACTCGAAACCACGTTATTCCACTGAGCGCGTACAAAAATTCAGTGGCAACGTTGACTTGCTAAAGATAATATTTGTATAGAGGAGACGAATAATGTTATTTTACTAAAAACTGGATTGTTTTCTTGCCGTTTCCTTCTAATATATTCCTTCTAGGTCACAAACGGTCGTTGACCTTTTACTATTGATTTTTATATAATTATTGTAAAAAAAATGTTTATCACTAACAACGGTTTGTTTTGTTGCCGTCTTCTTCTAACATATTCCGTCTCTGTTACGTACGGTTGCAATGGTTAGATTATATCCGTCCGTAATGATTTAATCATCCAGTTATATAAAAAGAAGTATCGAAAAGAAAACCATTTTTATATTGTTTCGCAATGCGACTGTTTAAGATTATTTATTTTGTTGTCCTATTAATATTTTGTAATAATTAAATAATATATTACATTCAACTTAGTCAATGAAATAATATAGTAAATATTTAAAGTAAAGGTTTGTGGAATTTTTTTTAAAATAATAATATGTCTTTTATGTTGTCATAGTAAATGAGTCATAGATTTTTTCGCTGTAATTTGAACAATAAAAACTGAGTAAATACTATTAGAGATAGTTTGCGCCATTTATTACAATAAAACATGAATATTTTTAAATGTTTTGGAAAAAACTCTAGACACATTTTATGGAAGGATCATATTACACTTTTTAAAATATTTAAGGGATTATATAAAAATGTTTGTAATAATATTGCGTGCAGAGCTTAAATATTATTTAATAACATATTATTATTTATAAGATAATGCTAAAATAAATTTTAATTACATAATATGAATAATAATATTATATATAGATTTGACATGACATTGAAGTTAAAAATATAATAAATAATTTAAACAAAGAATGTTACATAAAATATTAATGTTAAAATAAATATTACTTACATATAAACAAAAACTAATAATATTGTTTTAATATTTATTTTGTTTATATAAAACGATTCAATTATGTTTTAATAAAGAACACAGTTTTAAAAATATTTACAATCAGACATAATATAAATATTATTACCTCTATCTAGCGAATGATTGAAATGAATGTTTTAAAATTACAATATTTCAGCAATCAGTTATTTTCCAATATTGGGGTATACAAATTACAATAATTTATATTAAATTTCAGCAAAAACTTATTAATTCATATCTATTAAGCACGATAACTTTTTAATGTATAAATCGAGCAGGTAAATTCGTTTAAATTTTGTGCTCATTAAAAAATAATACGCTTGAACATTACTTCTCAGTATTCGTAAACTTTAGAATATGTTAATATTATATTATATGAACAATTTTGATATTTTCCCCTTGGAACATCGTTTTAATACACCGCGACCCAACAAATAGCTCGCCATCTACGTCGAACATCAAACTCCTCAGGATAAACTTCCAAGATATGGATGCTCGGCACAGGTTGAGTTATCTTAGCCATCGTAAAAGTTGATCCAAACTTTTTGAAAAGGCTTTACATTGAGGCGAATGTTTAGTAATTAAGGATTTCACGTGTTTCCAGACAAACTCTCCAGCCTTTCGTTTTATTTAACGTTGCTGCTAATCCAGGCCGCGTATACAAACATACCAACTTTGTATGGGCTCAAGTGGGTGAGATTCCAGATATCCGATCCATATACTTTTTTTTTAAATATATATATATTATCAAAATAAATCACGCCTCGATCCACTGTGCAATCGTGGCGGGATGTTTAAAACAAAATATATATTTTTATTCGCCAAAGTTGTCATGGAACTTGATTACCTTTAATTTTCAGGATAAGTTAAAAAACTCGAAGACTTTTCATAGATTTAATATGAGTTTTTTCTTCATAGACTCGGCCGAGGGGATTTCCGCGACGCGCTTCAAATGTAAATGTGTATAATGTGATTTTTGAACAAAGGCCTTTTTCTTCCGAGAATATTGAAACTTTTAAAGGCAGTGTAGGTTGAAGGGGAAGAATAAAAGAGCTATTTACGGGGAATTTGTTTGATTTAATCTCTGTGAGTATAAAGTCAAAATCTAGCCAAATACATTTAATACTAATAGAAAAATTTGATAAATACAAGATAAAGGAAAATAAATACATCATACTAAAAGATATTTATTTTAAATAGCAATTAGCTCAAAGACTTCATCCTTACATCCAACAGGATGATTATGAATAATGAAATACATACAATAATCTATAGATAAAACTAATAATAACGTATTATATATTAGTTAAATAATTTAAATATTTATTTGCACAATATGTTATTGTAAAATAATCTAAAATAATTTATATCCATTATATATATTAATATTACAATAGGTTTAATGGTAATAAATAAACAATGACTAGTATACTTGGATTTAAATATAAGCAGTTATCAATTATTGTAAATGAAAAGAATACTTTTTATAAAAAAATGTAAAAAATACAGAGCAATAATATTTGGTGTTTTTTTTGCTGATTTTTTGTGTAGGAAATATTAAATAAGCCTATTATTTACCTTAAGTTTATAATTTAATAATGAAAGTCTAAGAGAATGTTTTTTTAATTGAAAGATAAATTGTTTTAATTTTGTAAATAATATTCTATATTATAACATGAATTAAATATTGATTAAAATTTGCAGGAAAAAATTCTGATATCTGATAAATTATGATTTAGAATTTTTAATTTTCGCTCATTTAATCTCTTACTTAATTCTGGAATATAATATGATATCTAAATAGAATAAAAAAAAAGTTTTTGTCGATATTAAAATAGTTCTATATTCTATCATTTTTTTAAATGCTAAAATTAAAATATTGTTATAATATTGGCTTTGTAATGTACAGTATTTTTTTGTAGGGCATGAGATAAAAAAATCCCAGAGATATAAACAATGGCGGCTCGTGAGCAAACTATTTGAGGGTGCAGCAGAATATTAAAAATTAAAATATAAAAATGAGGTGAGGTAAAAATACTATATAATATTAACATATATATTATATTTATATGTTCGTACACATGATACATATTCAATAGACATGTATATATTAGTTTATATTTTATATTTTTCCCCAATTTGTTTGGGGGTGCTGCAGCTCTATAGTGTATATGGAAGAATCGCCTGTGAATATAAAAAAAATAAGCACAGTTATGCCAAAGCTGGAAAATATTTTTTTCTTTCAGGAAAAAAAATGCGTCGAACGTAGACACAAATTTTTGAATACGTTAGGGGCGTTTGACAGAATGCAGACCCTGAAAAATTTTAATTGCAGTTAATGAACGACAAGTATTTATCTCGCAGATTTCTCATCCCGCCCAACTTTTTTACACTGTGAAAATTGCGAAAGCAAACTTTGCGTCGCAGCGGAATACTATTAGGGCTTACGTAGTTCTTCAAAACTTTTCCTAACTGCCTTCTTAGTTATAATCGCTAACTCGGCAGAAACGGTGTGTCTGAAGAATTTCCAGTCGCCGGTCTCCTCGACGGCGGCAACAAAAAGACAAGGGCGAGAGACCGACGTTGGCGAAATTGCGACGACGAATTATTTCCATAATACGTCCGACTGGAAAACGTATTAAAATTAAAAGTCACAGTTATATTTTTAATATGTTTAAAAATTTCACCGCGGCGGAACATTCGGGGAATGCGGCTTTGGCCCGGTTATGCTACACGCGGGGTTTCCCCTTTGACGACACGTTATTACCAAAACGGATGTTGGCTTCCTGTTTAATATTTGACCGTATGAAGAAATTGTTCCGGATTATATAGCGATGGCGGAATATTAAAATATGAATACCGGTGTATATAATCAGCACAGCAGCGGGATCAGTAAAAAATATATAATAAAATGTTTACAAAAGTATTGAAAATATTTTTTTAACAATAAAGAAAACTCTATAACGTGTTATCTCTATTCATAATATAGTTTTGGATTTTTTGTTCAGGAAAGCAGATTTTGAAAAAAAATCGGCCAATTAGACCGATTTAAGTTGCTTTTACATCAGGTGATTTTAACTTTACGCAACGAAAATCTTCCCTTAACTCTGACAAACATCGCACAAGCAATATACGACAACAGAAATAATTAATGCCACATGTTTGAATAAATAAACCATAAATTATGTTGATAATTCTTGTCTCCCATAATGCGAAACGTATTCCTGTATTTTCCGGAGTCCACTGTATTGTATTAAAAAAACTGTATAACTAAAAGTATGTATTGGGTAAAGGTCTATTGAACTTTAACAACAGGTTATGAGATTTTGGTGTCTTTCTGTAGATATTTAACATTTACTATCTAAAAGTTTCATTACGTTAACCCTTTCAATGCGGCGGGTCTAAACACAATTCTGCATATGAGTGCGGCGCCGTTTTGACCAAATTATTTTTTTGGCGAGGTAAATTTGTATTCAGAGTTTACCGCTATTTTAGACCATTTTCCTATGAGAGATTTATGCAAACATGTTGATTAGGATATGCTCTTTCATCTCGACTAAAAAAATAAACTTGATTCGATTTATTTTCGTAATAATAAATTGAACAAAATATCAATTGTTCAAACAGAGATTAAGCGAGAAAAAAATGAGAATGCGAATCTAAATCAAAAATGCGAAATGCAATTTTCTTATACCATTACATCCGTACACGTGTACGGTGGAACATAACAAAATGGAACACTTTAACAAATCCCCTGAGTCGAGATACGTCACCGATACCACTGCGGAGATTTCTAAATCGTTACTATTCATATTTCACATATTACATGGTTCCTATAAATTTCAGATATTTTGTATACGGCTGGATAGCCGTATTTATTAGCTGATTTTTTTAAAAATAAACACCATCACTAAACTCGGTCTAGTTTACATGTAAATCTATCAAAGCAAAGTTTTAAAGAATCTCGCGCATGTACGGCATGCGGCCGCACCCTGGACACGATTTGTATGCGCATGTACGTCATGCGCCCCGCACTGAAAGGGTTAAATAGCACCGATATGGTATATGGAGAAAAAAAGTGCAAGAGCTTAAAAATATAGATATTTCAAGGCCTATGCCAATCGCTACTATTGATATATATATATAGAGTAAAATGTGTATTCTGTATAAGTTTTTTTTTAAACATTTTAAGAAAATTAGAGATATATAAAAGAATTATGAATGTCATTATCAACTATTTCAATAAACAGGTTAATTGGAGGCTTTAGATTCAATTGAAAACATCTTTATTAGCTAAATTAATGTTAGGGATAAAATAAGAAAAAACGGTTTTATTGTAATATGAATACACTGTTACTATAAACTGCTTAGAATTAAGTTCTAATCAATTTATAGTAACAGTGTAATTAATAAATATA
The DNA here is from genome assembly GCA_022495035.1 of Philopotamus ludificatus. Lineage (NCBI taxonomy): Eukaryota > Metazoa > Arthropoda > Insecta > Trichoptera > Philopotamidae > Philopotamus > Philopotamus ludificatus. Next base: position 20,356 of record JAGXCT010036250.1, read on the forward strand.
TTCTTAAATTGTGTATATTTTGCAGTAAATATTAAACATTAATCAATTACCTACAAAAGTTGTAAATTTATAACCACACACTTTATTGTAAAAGAGTCATAAAATATTTCAAATAAATAGTTTTATTGCTACAACTATCAAGTATCTAACCATAAAAATATTTAAAAAAAAAAACAAAATTAAGTTATAAAAGTACAGAGCCGATCAAAGACGAAGTCTCGATTAACGTGGAGATAAGGTATGCCCCGGGACATACGCAAAAGGCTTTTGACGCAGAATTCACGACCCCCGTAAGTAATGAGTTAAATATTTTTTAATAAAATAAAATTTAATTGAATCATTATATTATTGATATTAATATATGTTAAAATATAAAATCTGGTGATACATATTATAATTAAAAACTAGCAATAATATGAATTCGGTTATATTTTTACAGCCGTTACGCAGTGAAACTCACGTTTCTAACAGAATTCTAAAGGTAAATTCTGACTTAAGAAGATGAACAGCCCATGCAGCTTGAAGCTCGTTTTCAAACAAAGACAGTTTATCCGTCTTATTTCTTTAAATTATTAAGCTCGATACCCCGGCGGAAAGTGCAGGACCCTACCTGAACAATACAAGCCCCCCAAGAAGAAAACATCTTATCAATACCGGAGGATCACAAAAGATTTTCTCGTGATTTTTCCTCGGCGCATCTCCCCGGGGACCGTTTTAAACGAGCTCCGGTGCAATTGTTTTTATTTTCCATTCTGTCCGACGGTGCATCCGGAATGGATCATTTCAAATTGTGAAAATGTTCCCAAAGAATTGTTATAAATGGCAGGGCACTGCGAATAAGATTGAATAGAATGGATAAACGGAAACAGTAAATATATATTTTCTTGGAAAGTATACACATTTCAAATTGTAATATATTTATATAACAGAACATGTTTTAAATTATACGGTGAAAAAAAAATAATGCGTAAATTGGGCCGCGTTCAAAGGTTGATAATTTCTATGGGACGCTGGATGACTGTGGTGGTGCAAACTGCAACAATCGCAATGCAACTAGACATTATTGCGGTTGTTGTAGGTGACAGGGATTGGGGAGGGTAGAAGGGAGCGGGGTGTCTAAACAAAGGCTGTAGTCGAATACATTGTTTTCTATGATTATATTATATAACTTATATTTTAATGATGCAATTAAATTTAACTTTTCATTCGGTCTGTAAACGCGTAGACAACATCTTTAGAAAATCCGTTTTGCCCGATATTTGGATCATTAAACCACTCCGGAATACAAAAAAAAAATATTACAGGATTAAAGCTTGTTGGTATAAACATAAGAAAGTCATTTACATCGACGCCCTCGAAAACTTTTCATCCGCCCCTCGTGACGCGACGCAGCCGTAAACCGAAAAAGATTGGGAACCTCTGGATTAAGGTGTGATTCAGGTACCTACAATTTTTTTTTATCAATATGAAGTTGATTCCATGCTATTCCTTTTTGAATTTTTACACCTATCCTGTCTTATGCAGGTCATTTTAGAAACCCTCAATTTTTATTAATTTGTTTAAATTTTTGATAGCATAATTTAAGTTTTTGGGGTTGGAATCTCATACGGTAAAATACAATATAGAGATGCTATTAAATAAGAGATCTACAAAAAATACTTTGTTCGTCATATTTTGGACATATACATACTTACGTATATCATGTGCAACCAGTAATGAGTGAGACTCGTCGAGTCAGGATTACACCACACGAGTCAGACTCGTTATTCCATCGCAGTGGGTTAAAACAATTCATTGCGAATTAATTAAAAATATAGAGAGCAATTAAAATCTAGATTGTGTTGACCGAAATTATTTCGACACCAATCTCATGTAACAAAATCGATTAATTGCAGGAAATAAATGTAATTTGCTCAACATTTTATGTTATAATTATGAGCCGTTAATTGGAATAGAAAAAGCGCACGTTTTCGTGGCGGAAAATATTTTCTGCCAGCACCCTCTGGTTCAGAAGTGCTGCACTCTGGAATAATACGATAAGGGACCAACCCCACAGATGCAATTCAGAAGGGTGGGCGCAATGTAAACTCCGCCCATACAAAATACTTCAAGGGATTCCCTCCCCCATCCCAGAAATACAAACGCGGCCAGCGATACTGGCATCCTTGAAATTTGTTTTATTTTATTCTATATCCTATACGATACAGACACATTAGTCTAGACGGAACGGATTGTGTTGAAAAAAAATCTCGATCAGATCATCACGATGTCATTGTATTATCCAGATCGAGGGATCGCGATGGTTTTTTTATTTTTATTATTCAACCAGCTTTTGTGGTTGTGGCACGTTGCCGTATCTCGAAGTCATAATCCTTAGATGAAGTAATAATTTTAATATTATGCAGCATCTACCTTTGTCTGTCGATGGACGAAGAGGGTTCGATTATTTTTTTTAACAAAGCGCTGGGGTTTTGCGAACACTTTGTCCAAATGGGTCTGTACGCAGACAGGTAATTGAATAAAATTGTAATTTGGGTGTGGAAGCTAACCAACGCGACCGCCATATCGATCCAGCGAAACAATGGTCACCAGATTACTCGCATCTCCACAACGCGTGGAGTGCGAAGCTGGTCCCTCCGCCATCGGCCATAAGTGCTGATGAAACAAAGAGACATAGGAGGGGGGAGGGATATGCCGGAGATCCCGTTATCTGAAGGGTTATTCGCCAAATAACGATGTGTTATCTAATCCGAAGGGACGGATGGCATTCGTCAATACTAATGAAACAAGAAGACTGGTAAGGGGTGGTTTGATGCGTTATTCAATATGAGCAACCTCCCCGTCCGTCCATGGCTCGTAAATTCCGCACTAATGAAGATAAATATCGCACGTTGCAAATTGAAAATATTGCCAAACTCGACGAATAAATCAAATTGTAGACAGAAGGGTTGCGAGAAAATTGCATACGCTCGAGCGCAAAACACGAACAACTTCCGCAACATACGATTTGTCAAATTATAACATTGTCCGTTAGTTTTGCGGAATGTTTGGTCACTGCCTCCTACGCAGAATTGACCGCAGGTATTATCGGAAAAACCATAAATACACCAATTCAATCAATGAACTGTATTGTACAGCTAAAGTTCGACGGCTTTTATGCCGTAATAAAATAAAGAAAGCTATTATGATAAATATATTATCGAGTATTTAGAAGCAATTCGAAAAAGATATATTTATGAAAACATCTTGGGATCTACAAACGACTGCGGTGGAAAAACTGGTTTTTCTTATCATTATCTAAAACTTTACATGGCATTTTTATTACCATATAAACCGTCTGAAAGCGTTTAAAATGCGATGTTGCAGAAGAATGATGAGGATTCCGTACAACCAATCGTACTTCAACTCCATCACAAGGTGCGACAGCTTTTGGGCACCGTAACAAGCAGAAAATTAAATACATACTTACGAGTATTGCATTCTGCAGATTATCATGGATTCGAACGTAACTTCGGAGATAAAAATCAAAATCAGGATTAATAATTGGATAGAAGCATTTTGAATGTAGCGCATTAAGAACACAACCGTACTTCAACATGTTCGCAAGGAACGAGAGCTTTAGGACACCGCAAAACAAAACTTTGAGTACCTCGGACACATAATTCGTGAACTAAAGTATCGCCCTCTGCAGACCACCATGGAGGAAAATGTGGGAAATAAATGGTGGTTAGGAAGAAAGAAACTGCCGTAGATCATCAACATTCGCAACTGGAGCTCCAGAATTTTTACAACTCGCAAAAAATCGAGTAGCAGATCACCTACGTCCGAAAACGGACACGACACATAAAGTAGAAAATTATTATTGAAAGAAAAGAAATGAAGTCTAGTGATGATTGGGTAGAAAAAAGCTGCGGTGGTCCTGTTTAGAAGGTCCAGAATTGTTGCAGCTCGCGAAAGATGCTGCTAATGAAAAATCAGATCAGCAAATAAAAATGTCTTCGTTTAGTTGTAATTAGTAGTTGTTGTCGAAAACTTCGAGGGCAATAAAATAATAAATAAAATCAGGGGCAGGCACACGTAGTAATTCTTATAATCGTTGAATCTAAGTTCTCGACGAACACGCGATCAGTAGAACTAAAGAAGAATCCTTCGTAGAAAGCTTCGGAAGATTGGGACCATTGCACATTGAGTTTTTAAAATTTTGGACCTAACCTTATTATTTGTTTCGTATATCACGAATTCAGGTAACAGAGTATTTTTTAGAAACCTAATAACCGTGTTGTACGAGTATTATATGTATTTTATTTAACTATTTCTTTCAGATTTATTTTTAAAGGGCTCTAGACATTAGTTTTTCTTTGCAATTTATTATTTTTATTCATTGTTTAGTTTATCAATAAGTGGATTAATATATTTAATGCCAACCTCCTATAGCGCCGAAATAGAGGACCACTTGACCCTATAGACTAGACACCCATACAAAATTTGGGGATATTTTTTTAAAATTATATTTTATAAATTGAACGAAATCAATACATTAAACATTTGTCCATTTACATATTTTATATCATCTTGTTCCATTTTTAGTTTGTTTGCGCGGGAATCTATTACATATTTACGAAAAATGTAATTTGACCTTGAAAACGGCGCTCTAGAAGGTGGTGCTATAGGAGGGACAGCCGCACACGCCACTTTATAACAAAGAGCGCTATAGAAGGGTTGACTATAAATGAGTTGCCGTAAAGCAATTGTAGCAACGCCTTTAAATTAGTACAGGTTTTTTACGACAAATACGCCCTTTTGCAAATCAAATACACCTTTTTGCAAATCAAATTTACCCCTTTTCAATAGACATTTCAATAGAAAATGGGTTAATTTGATTTGCAAAAAGGTGTATTTTGTATAGAATAAAGTTATAAATGCCTTTTTGATCTGTAGCCTTTTCTGATTCACAAATTATCTTATTTTTTACGCAAAATGTGTTAAAGAAATCAACGGGAAAAATCAAAATTGCGACTACGATCAAAATGACGGTGGTTAAAAAAGTAAATATTCACATTTGGCACACATAATTTTTTGGCGTGGCGAAATTAGTTTTGCAAAAATATTAGATGACACCGAAACAGCGATGCTTATATGCATTAATGTTTTTTTACTGCATGCAATTTAACGACATAGAATAGAAATTCGCATTATTTTCAAGAGGACAGAACAAATCAAATTCAATGAAAAATATTTACGAAAATTTGCAACGATAGAGTCATTATTTCGCATGTGAAAATCTAAACGAAAGAATACGTTTTAGCAAAAAAAAAGGCTATACGAAAATCGACGAATTAGCCACGGGTATGTTCATAATTTTTGCTTACATCATATAATTAGAATTGGATACATTACATAATTTACAGTTGATCCGATAACTTTTTAGCCATTGCAGATGTCGGAAGAATGATACGATATACGCGATGCCCAAAAAAAATGTTCATTAAACGTTAATTTTTGAAGATTCTCAGCGTGATTTTCTCTCTATTAAAAATAATCGATTTCGAGATGGTCTCGATTTTTTGTTAGATAATAGAAAAGTATATTATGGCCGAAATAAAATCGGTTCAGGCCACATTTCGTACATAGATTATATTCAAACCAGGTATGGCGATATCTGAGCCTCGGATAAGTTATTCATGTATGCATCTTCTTATCTAGAACATTTATGAGACAAGGAAAGCACTTGCATATAAAACAGCGCCATCGAGCAGCGCCAATAAATCATGGCGTAATTGCCAACTATTAATTTTACCAACAGCTCATATTGAAACGAGATTTTAAATCTATAACAATATTTCTATTACCTAAAGTTAACGAGATGTGTTTATGAAAATTTATGAAAATAAAATACAGAATTGCAGAGTAAATAACTGATCCGTAACAGCGCACTATGGGATGGATAATGAATTCTACTGTCAAAAATGCTTTTACGAATATTTGAATAAAACTTAAAATATTGAAGTTTAAAATTCGACTGTTTTTTTTTTAATTAGTAATATGAGATTCTAAAGTTTACCATTATCAAAATACATTTGATAAACCAAAATTTAATCAATAATTAATTAAAAAACTTTGAATATATTTTTAAATGTTAGCACGATTCGTTCGAGTAAAAGTAACTACAGTGGAACCTCTCATAACGAGCATAATTCGTTCCAGAATCTTGCTCGTTGTGTGAAACACTCGTTATGCGAAACTAATTTTCTCATATAAAACACAATAATGCGTTTCATGCGAAATATTTTTTTTTTTTAACGTTTATTCAAATAAAATTACATGCTTATAAATTGTCAAAGATTGTAATAACCTGGATAAAAACTTTTTTAAAAATCGAAACTAGCTTATTATTTATTAATTTATGACAAATAATTAATTCTTTTTTACTAGAAAGCTATCTAGAGACATTTGTTTTAGCCGACTCTTTAAAATTTGGTGAAAATGTGACACAGCGTTATCATTGAATATGTTTGTAGCACGCATAGCCACCTCCTTATTAGGATGATGCTTCTCAATGTACGATGAAACAGTTTCCCATGCTTTCAGCATTTCTCTTAATTGCGTCAGAAGATTGTTTCTTTGCTACTTCCTCTTCCTCCAAACTCTCCTTCATAACTTCCTGCTGTGAAATACTATCCAACACACACAAGTGCGTCATACGTTTGTGACTTCCTCTTTCTGCGTCACTCGTTATGCGAAATGTCGCTCGTTAAGGGAGAAATTTTTTCACTTTTTTTTTGCTCGTTATACGAATTACTCGTTATGGGAGGTGCTCGTTAAGAGAGGTTCCACTGTATTCCAATACAGAGATAACATATTCATTATTAACGGCAATAAAAAAAATCTTGCCACTCTTCAAACAGCATCAATGCTCTTTTAAAGTAATTTTAATCTAAGCATTTTTAAGGTAAAGTGAAAAAAGGCTCAAATTCAATTGAGAATATTTTTTCGATTTTTAATTGCACACGAATGTTTCAAACAAAGGTTTTGATGAAGAAGTTTTATATTAATTAACAACTTTTTTTATACATCATAAAATATTGTATTTTTTGTTTGTCATTTATAAAAATATTGTTTTTTAGTTTTTAAATATTATTTAATAATATATTTTAAAATTGTATTATTTAGTATGAAAGAATATATCTACACATATATTCGTGCTAAATTTCATAGTTCTAGCTCAAATGGAAAATAAGTTACAGATTTTTGGCAGTAGAATTTATAATCAATCCCACTGTGCGGCGGTTCGAAAACAACCGCGTCGTCCGACAGGGGTCTCAAGTGTTTTAAGTTCACTCGCACTTGGCATATCGTACTAGATGCGAACGAGAAAAAACATTGCGCCCGTGGCAACAGAAACGAATATTATTGTATTTATTTTTTTATCAGAATTCCGGTCAATAAAGGTGATTAATTGTTTATAATATTTATTCTTTTGACTTTTTTATACAAATACAAAAAGTTTGTGATATGTAGGATTTATATTAAAAGAGTTATTCAAGAAAAATAAAAAAGTTGGGGTACCCAATATCTGTCTGGCATTGTCTCAGAATATCATATGATTTTAATTAAATTCTGGGATAAGTAACGTACTGTATATATAGAGTTATCCTCAATTACGATGGACATCAATCCAAATATTTCGTACAAATCAATCTTACTCACAGAATAAATTGCATAATCAACGTATTACACCGTGCGAGTCAATAAAAAGAACATCGTCTTAAAGAGTCGTATGTACCAAACTAAATTGGTGCTGTGGGCATCAGAAAAAGTAACAGAAATCAAGGTTAACGATCGCCTTGTGTAACAAATGAACAAAAAAGAAGAAGTGATTCCGTCAAATAATATAACAGTAACATGGGAATAACGTCGATCGAAAGTGCAAGTATCTTCTTCACATCCTGTGACGTAATTCGTCTGTACAATCCATTAAATTGCCAAAAAAAAAATGGAAGCATTAGAACGGATAAAAGCTCTGAAAAAACTAAGAGCTGACATAACCGTACGTGGCTCTATGCAGTCTAATCAATTAGTGATTCGACTCTATTACAGGATGGAACATCTACAGCGGCGTCGGGACGCCATTTACCGTTCAAACACCTACATTAACCACCCTCGAACCCACCCCCCCACCAAGTTATTTAGCGAAAACTCCACAATGGATTTGCGAGGAGTTTGCACACGACTACACTACTGAATCTCCGGTGCTTTTGTTGTGTTTTAATCTCGTTAGTGCGAGTAATCATAGGCGTCGATAATAAAAAAAACAGCTGGACTCCTTTGTGAAAAATCACGAATCCAAAATAACAAGCCTGGGAAGCGACGGATGAATCCTTCAGATGTGAAAATGGTTGATTACTCGCATAAAAAAAGCTCAATTCAATCTTAATTAACGCAGTGGTATAGAAAATAACGCGTTTGTGCAACTCGGTCGATCCAAAAATTTGTATACACAGATCGTATCTCGAAAATAGTTTTGTACGTTTGGTATTGTGTGCGTGTACATTTGCGTACGTGCGGACGTTCGTATCGAATAATCGTCACGACATTACTTCACTCTTGTCCAGAATATAAAATATATTTATTGTGCTTTTGACACCTCTGATAGATTATGCGATTTTTATATAACACACTACTAAAAAAAAATAATAAACTACTGAAAAAAATATTTCACGCTTTTAAAGTTGTAAAAATTATATTGGAAATCCCATATTCGACATTAATCCGTTTCTAAGGACCCGACGATTATGGAATCAAGGAATATAAAGACACAAGAAACAACCAAAATTCAACTAATCCAATCCCAATCTCAAAAAATGGCACACAGATTAATAAAATTATTGCAATAAACTTTATTGTACAAAGAATATATGATTGTTGTGGCGGAAGAGGAGGAGCGTTATCATTTTTTAAAGAAAGCGCGCTTAAATGAAAGTCACGTGCAATTAAAATATTGGGTATTCAAGAGATGGATTTCGTTTTTGTAATGATTTAGTAGCAAACGATTTACCAAAGAAGTTATCCAATGTTTCTGTCTGATTTTAAAAAAACCGTTTCAAATGACGAATCATCAGACAAACATATGACAATATTTGAGAAACACTTTTCGAAAGCATATTTGTAGATTGTTCCAATTAGATAGCATTTCTTTAATATCTGCAGGGGGAGGGGTCCTTTTTTTAACTTTCCTCACAAGACGAAATGTTCTTCATTGTTTCAACTTTATATTCCTTATATTTCTATAGTGATTACTCTTTCTAAATCTTCCTACAAACACATGGATCTGCTTGGAGATAATTTGATCAACATGTTAGAACCAGTGGTGTAGCTAAGGATGCAAGGTAGCTTAGGTGGTAGCTAGGAGGCTTAATTTAAATATATAAACAATTTGAACGGAAGAAGTTTAGAAAAATATTTTTTATTTAAACAGTAAATCATTTAACATTCCAAGCAAAATGTCTTTAAAAACTGATGTATTTGAAAAAGAAGACGCATAAAGTTATGATGTTTGATCAATATTAATAATAATAAGCCACAAATCGGGAAATTTTCGATGCTTGAACAAAATCTAATTTAGGAAAATAATCCGCAGTGAGAAAATTTTAATGTTTTATAAAAAACTGACAACCTCAGTCAGAAAATTTTGATGTTAAAAGTAAATAAAAGCGCCTAGTGAAAATATTTTGTCGGTTATCCATAAGCCAATATCTTCATTCAACATAAAAAGCCGTGCAACGAGAAAATTTTGAATTTTAATAAAAGAAAATATTTTTTTAAATATTCTTGATCAAGTTTATCAGATTTTGCCAGCAGCTCGCAGGCCACTTTAAAATCAATAGTTTATATCATAGTTAAATCAATATACATCCCTGATTTAAATCAATATCGGGTTCCTAACCGGCGATGCCTTGCATCCTTTTGTCTTAACCTTTTCCACTCCGTGGGCCAGACGTATTGGCCTAAAAGATATTTAGCAAACAACTTGTACCAAGTTTTTTTATTTAATTTAAAAAAAAATAATGTCTTTTATTTATTCGGATATCAGACCAAACTATATAGATCAGTGGATCTAAATCTGGGTTCGATCGAGCCCCAGGGGCTCGGTGAGTCAGTCTCCCGGGTTCGGCGGAGGTCAAAACAAACACCCGACTTATTTGCGATATTATGAAAAATGATACGACGTATGATATAAGGGTTCGGTGAACGCACATATGAAACTGGTGGGTGTACCTCCAACAAGGTTAAGAACCACTGCTATAGATGCTTTTTATTCATTTTCGCAATGAATATCTCTTTAAATAAATTTGTAAAGCTACGCGCCTGGTTATATCACAAAACCCTGAACATCATTTTCTTACACATTCTGGTGCTAGCTTCTTCCAGGTCAATATCTCTATGTCTTAACTTAATACAAATGTATTCCTCTATCAAAACGTCGTCCAGACCAGAAGGATGATCAAAGTATCGCCTTCTGCAGACTATTGTGGAGGGAAAAGTGGAATGTAAATGGTGGGTTGGGTAGAAAGAAGCTAATGTGGCTCCAATATATTCACAACTGGCCCAGAATTGTTCCAACTCGATAAAGACAGATACATTTATTAAGAAAAGACAAAGATCAGTAGATCCGAATACGGACCAGACAGCTTACGTCCGAATACAGACAAGACACAAGAAGAAGTTAAAAATTTACGATAAACATTATTTCTTCTGAAAGATTAACCAGATGGTTAGATTTTTCAATTAACATAAGCATTAACAAATAGCATGAGTTTTTATAATCTATCCTTCGTTGTGTCCGAGCAACGTTTTTTACTCGTTTATGATTAAAATTAGTTGAGGATAGATTATTCTATGAATAAAACTAGTTAAGATATACCACAGTAACGATTGTGCATTTGCTGAATGCTCAATTACATTCATGCCGTTTTAGGATTGTTAGATTTAGACCGGTTCAACGTTCGCAATGGATTTGTTTTGGCAAATCGCGGCATTAAATCGCATGGAACGACGTACGCTAGATTCCAGACGACGTCCTCATCCTACCATCCGCCATTCATGCGGCTACGCCATAAAGCACAACAATGGCACGGCCATCGCGCTTCGAAAACAAATTGAGACAAGCGTGAACACGTCGGCCCCGACGGCGACCCGCCGGCTGCAGACTCCGCATCCATTCTTATCTCAGTCCCGGGAGCGTGGTTTATGAAGGTTGCATCAGTGCAATCGGCAGCCAGTCAGGACGTTATGCGAAGCGACGGCTGGAGTCGTTTAGCGACGCCAGACACGTACAGTCTGCTGCTGCTGTCGCAACAGTCGTCGCCGCCCTACCGCCACCCACCAGAAGCCTTTGCCAGGCGAACCCTCGCCAAACGGACCACCCCATCTCGCCCGGCGTCCATAATCCACCCCCGTTCGCCACCCCATCCTCCCCCATCCCTTCAACAACTAAAATACCCTCACGTTCCCAAACTGCAACTAGTGAGAGTGAAAAGGATTCGATGTACAAAAAGATGACAGCAGATCCGCAAGCAATAACAACGCATCTCGAAAGATATTAGAAGAAAATATTGCAGATTTTTTGGAACCCTTTGATTGCGAATCAAAACAATATTAAAAATGTGCACGTACAAAAAAACAAAGGGCGACTTCAGCGAACGCTGGAAGTCCGGAACCCTCCTGCACCATACTATTCCCTTTATGAGGGAGGGGTGCATGAGTCATGCTCGAAACAGTCACCCCTCCCCTGCACCGCCCCTCACCCTCCGTCCGGCCACGCCGAAAGGGGACCCCCGACTAATCGTATTCTGCGGAACGGATACCTTGCACACAACAAGTATTAGCGGCTATTTAATACACAGTCTTCGGAAAAAGCCACTCAATCAATTCCGCGGTACGAATCGTAGAAACACAGAAATAAAAACGCGTCCACGCCAAAATGATATATGAGAATGGCGTGAAAATAATACCTCGCCACCGACACCGAGACACGATGTGAATTTATAGCCAAAGAAAGGTAGATTTATCTTTTTTAATGTAGCGGAATGGGTCGCCCAAATTCGTTTGCATCTTTTTTTCTAACAATTAACCGTTGTCAGAATCGGGGCATAAATGATATCGCGAAAAAATCTCGTATTATATTTTTTTTTCGAACTCGTTTTAGAAACGCTGTTCGTATTCGAAATCTCCCGAATTTCTCTGCAAAAGTACATTTGTTAACGTCTGAAATTAGGAGCGTAATCTCGCGGAAACAGCTTAATGAATGGAGGATACAAAGTTATAGAAACCTTCTGCTGATTAAATTGTAACTATACATATACATACGGTATTACGGATTAGAAATACGTTATACCATTCAATTAATGAGGTAGAAACCGTTAAAAGATATTGTCCAAAATCGTCATTGATATTTTTTAAAAACCTTCTCTTTTAACCTTTTCCACTATGTGCGCCAGATATTAGGCCCATAAGATTTTTTAGTAAAAAAAATCATTTTATCAATGAAAATCTATTTTTATATATTCGTAAAATAAAATTGATGAGAGTGGAAATGGTTAAACTGAAATAATACAAAAAAAATCGATGCTGGAAAACAATATTGCTGTAACTCAAGGCATTAAACCTTACAGAGTCAATAAAAATGATTTAAAATGTTAATAATCCATATACAAAAAGATGTAGAACCATATTTTAGATCTTTTTACAACATTTGTGGTTTACTTAGTAAACAAAATCTAAAAATTTGAACGTCGTATCCAGGGGCGCGCCGTCTATAGGGCAAGATTGTGCGACGCACACAGGCGCCGGAAGCTTAAATGCGCTGAGAAACGCCAAGAGAGGAAAAATTGGAAAATATGAATTATTAATTCAATAAACTTCCCTAAAATCGAAGAAAATTCGATTAAAATTTCCTAATTGTTTTTCATAAAACGTTTTCTTATTATATATTTTTTTATGAGGGGGGGGGGTATAGGGGCCTCAATTAAAGTTCTGCACACAGGCGTCACTGGTACTGGCGTATTTTCGAGATAAGTCGAATAGTACATTTAACCGATTCGTCGCGGCGGCTTGAACCTAACCGCATCGTCCGAGGGGGGTATGTTTATAATCGAAAATAGACCCTAAACATTTCAAGTCAAGATATTGATGAAATCTTCAACAATATATTGTCATTTTTTTAAGAAGCCAATTCAATGATTATTTATAATGTTTATTCTTTGGACTTTTTAGACAAATACAAACAGTTTGTTCCCGAATAGACCCCATCCGCACGGCTATGTTGTCATATGCCTTGCTGGCATAGTATTCTGGGCCGGAAGAAATGCAGTATCTCCAAAGTATCTTATTATTTTACGGAGAGAAATTCTAACTGTTTTGTACTAGTCGAACAGAAACGAGGTATTTATGGTACTAAAAATTATATTGGCGGAAATGTTTACGTATTAACGACATTTTTCGTACATTCAGTGTAAAATAATTCTAAAACGTCGTATTTAAATAAAAATCATCGTAGGAGATTGAGACTTTAACCACCTTGATGCAGAGTTTTTCTGTTACTAATGATATATAAAAGTGATATTCGCATTTCAGAGATAGATTTCTTTGCGTCGTCGATATGTGAATGATATAAAAGCTTTAATAATTGTCTTTTTAGTCCATTTTTAAGAGGAAGTATGACAGGAGTATACTCTTCGTATTAGAGGCTTATCTAACGTTTAGCGGATCATTAAAATAAAATTTAAAAAAAACATTGTGTAGCACTTAAAGATTGTAATATATTAAAATTAGGCAACCATAAAATTTAATTGTTCAATATTTTAGTTTTATAATAAATACATACAACATTGAATTATTAAATCAAATATAAATTCAATCATTTGATATTGACACATAACCTCAACGTCGTATTGACAGCGCGCATTATTTTTAAACAAATGCATGAATAAAATTTATAACAATGCAAAACTCGGCCATACATAACACACACACGTTTGGCCAAAACACATATATCAGATTGCTTAATTGTTACAGAAGCAATAAATAAAAGTGATAACATTTGCGAAAACATAAAATCCATACACACACACATGCGAGTTGAATTGTTCCGGGCCTAACCGGATTTTATAACCGTACAAGGGACCTTGAATTATTTTTAGCAATTAAAACCACCGGGGCTAATTGTGTACGGAGGCCTGCCGTTCCCGATATCAACCCTATAAAACCCGACAGGATCACGTAGATGAGGCGGCACGTGACCGCAAGGCCCCGAGTGCGTGTGACCTTAATCGCCCTTCATGAGTCCTGTGTGACCTTACACAGAGATTATTAATTCTGAACCTTGCATAATTAACGTGCTGTGGGGGTCGAAAATGGAGTAATGACGAATTTAACGCGAGGCGAAACGGCGCCAAAAATTATTCGAACGAAAGAGGAAACGTGCAATTACGCAATTTCCAAAGTTAATCGGCGGTAGAAACGAAAAAAAAAATATGCATACGCTCAATAAAACGCTTTACTTGGTGGGTAATTATATGTAAGAATTATTTTCTCGGCATCCGATATGGAAAGGCATTGAACGAAACCGGTTGCGTTTATTTGATCTATAAATTTTAAAAAAAATATATATATTGACAGACCGGAATTATATTATTGCATGCTTGATCACATTTTTTTTAATATAATTAATTATAGAAAGTGTTAAAAGAGCAAGTAGCACTTGGCTGAAAAGGCTAAAAATGTTTTTGTAACGTGCTTTGAATTCCCGCGCAACAACTGGGTAAAAATCTCAAAATTATGACATTTTCTTTACGATTTCAATTAAATGGAATAGCAAAAGTAATTTCGTCCCTAATTTCCCTTACTGAAATTTTCTACATTACGTCTCTTGCAACATGCATGATTAATCTAAATTATTAAAATAAAAAAACGATTATTTTTGACAGATCATTAAATAACAAAAAAAATAAGGCTCTAATAAAAAAATAATTACTAAAGCCACCAAACGGAAGAGGTATATTACGGCTATATTACGTATTTTTTCTTATTTGGTTTTGGTCCATGTCTCTATGTAAAGTATGCAGTATCGAACAAGCAATCATATGGAAATTTGATACTTGGATCGCGTGTCGATAAAAACGGTTTTGGCCCAAGACCCACGTCGAATCGGCCCGATCCACGAACGCCTCTAACGACGCCGCAATTCTTCTAAAAATTTAGAAATTTTTCACCCGATCGTCGTGCCATTGTGCACAGTCGTTAAGTTCCGTTCCTTCGAATCGACAATGATGACTCGCGGCAACGTTCGATAACTGACCGCAAAATGTCGTAAGTCGGCGCGCAGATTCGTGCCCGGAGGCTGTCGTAAATCGAGTACTAAAAGGCATTACCGTTAAAATTATAATCCATAAAGTACCAATGTCACAGTTCGTCTAAAAAAAAGCGCTCTTTCGCGGTGCCTCTTTCGTGCAAATGGTCGGCTCGCGCCAAGTTCAACCACCGTGTAATACGAATTCCGTGCAAAATTTTGTATAATATATTAAATTTGTCAACATCAAACGTGTGCGGGGGTGACCCGCCGGGGGAATTGTATAATTTGGCCGCCGCGCGCGCGGGAACAATTTGACAAGGTGGGAAATTTAATTTTGCATTATGGCAACACTTCCAGGTAAATAATAAAAATTCGCGACACGCCCGCGACTCATATATATATATATATATGTATCGCGTGTATCGTAAATTTAAATAAAATGGCTATAATCAGACAGTTAAATTAAATATGTAGGTTTTTTTTAATAACCAAATAATGCCAAGTCTTTTTTTATGCGATATATGCGTTCAAACACATAAAAACGATAAAAAAATATAGATACATTGGATAGATTTAAAAAATCAAATAAAACCAAAGCAATGCATTCATTCTAACCCAAAATTACATTACAAATCACAATAAAATCATTATTTTACTAAAAGAGATGGCGAGACAACACATTTTGCGCGTTAATCTCACCCTACATAATGTAGATTTTACACAATGTAATCTTTTATTATTTTTTTAAACAAATTAACGTAGAAACCACATTAAAAAGAAACGAATATGACACGCAAATATATTTTAACCAATGGCGGCTCGTGGGTAAAATATTTGGGGGTGCTGCAGATAACTACAAATAAAATATGTAATTTGATTTTTATTTAAATTTTATAGAAAACGGCCCTCAAAAAATATCCCCAGAATAATAAATAGAATTAAACCCAAATTAATTCATTAAGTGGGGGAAATCTTTGATTTTTCATGAACTATATACATTAATAATTCCGAAACTGTATAAAAATATGACGCATAAAAGGGAGCTTGAATTTATTCGCACATCTATAAAGAGTTTTGGTAAATTTCGTCGGATTCGTGTTGACATAAAATGCGGAAAATTTAGGGGAAACGCTTTATGGAAATTCGACACCGGGTGTGTCGTCACTCACATTGACATTGTATGATAATAAGGCTTCTAAGCCATATATTTATGTCTGTATCTGAGTATTTGGTTTCTAATCCATCAATACAATAACGAATTAAGCGTATCATTATACCGATACGAAATAAAATTAGATTAGGAAAAAGCTATTCAATTTTTCGTATATATGATAATTAAATTATTCGGAAGGATATTGATTCGGGTTTTCAGGGGGTGGAAAATGACTTTGATCGTAATAAAACTATTGGCGAATAAAAGATTAAGAAGCGCTGATGGATAGCATATTGATCCCGCTTATACGTCAATACATATTTTAAGCAACACGGTGCAATCAGCGCATTTGCGGAATTCTTCGAGGGGTGGTGCACGCCAAAGGAATAAATTTATTCGTCTTCGACAATTCAATTTCGATTTCACTCAAGATGACGCGGACGGAATCGCTAATGGAAGCACCTTCGGCTGGTGACTGTTTCTTTTTTTCGCCGACGACACGCAGGTGGACTCCGGACAGAGATGCAGAGAAGGACGGGCCATCGTGGGTGTTGTGCAGAGTACCTAGAAGCGTGGCGACGCCCATCGAGCTCGTGGAATCTATGAGCGCATTGTAAATTGATTCCTCAGGTATTTCCGAGCCGCAGCCTCCAACACGATCGAGCAGCGGCAGCGGCGCAGAAGTCAAACGGCGACGGTTGATCGGTCGGCCGTCGTAGATCGTTCACCTCCAACAGAACCGCGCAACCTGTCCTTGATCGGCAACATGTGGCACAGGAGCCACGCACTCTACATTTTGGCGATGGTGAATCATCGGCGATATCCTGTGATTGAATTCAACACATCTAGACAATATTCTAGATGTTTGACTAAAACATGTGATAATTTAAACTAAGAAAACTAGCAACTCAGTGAGAAAATTTTAATCTTTGGCTCAAAGCTGATAATCTCTGCCAAATTGATCCGCGTAACGAAAATAAATTTAATATCTGACCCACAACTGAAAATTTCATCCAAGAAAAGTAAGTGAAAGCGTCCAGTAAAAAAAAATTGACGATTATCTATAAGCTGGGATCTCGCCTAAAACAAAGAGCCGCGCAGTGAGAAAGTGTTGAAATTTATTAAAAAGAAGAATTTTTTTAATAATTTTGATAATGATTAATCAATAATCAGAGATACATAATCAATGGCTTATGATTAAATCGGGGATG